>CM032165.1:13649970-13671820 GCA_018901935.1 Pugionium cornutum | reverse complement strand
CATGTCATTCTGAGCTGTAAATCAAAAGTTGGAGACGATTTAGTGCGGACAGGTCAAGTTGACTGGTCAGTTCAAATGATCATTCTAAGCTGATCATTGGTGCACATTGAGTAAAGGCTTATAAGTGAAGCATAATGCATGGCATCACGTAGTTTGGGATAGATTGGATTACTTGGAGGCTTTGTAGTATCCATTTGAGTCTGAAAATTTGTCACTGTACAGAAAATTGAGTTAGCATTACATGGTCATTGGATTCATGTCATTCTAAGTTCTTAATCAAAAGTTACGAACGATTAAGTGGGCAAATGTCAAGTTGATTGGCCAGTTCTACTGATCATTGTAAACTGATTATTGGTGCTCATTAAGTAATGGCGTATAAGTGAAGCATAATGCGGGGCATCACACAATTTGGGATAGATTGGATTACTTGGAGGCTTTGTCGTATCTATTTGAGTATGAAAATTTGTCACAATATAGAAAATTGAGCTAACATAACATGGACGTTGGATTCATGTCATTCTGAACTCTAAATCAAAAGTTACGGATGATTTAGTGCGGACATGTCAAGTTGATTGGTTAGTTCAAATGATCATTCTAAGTTGATCATTGGTGCTCATTGAGTAAAGGTTATAAGTGAAGCATAATGCATGGCATCACAGTTTGGGATAGATTGGATTACTTGGAGGCTTTGTCGTATCTATTTGAGTTTGAAAATTTGTCATTGTATAGAAAATTGAGCTAGCATTACGTGGGCATTGGATTCATGTCATTCTGAGCTCTAAATCAAAAGTTAGGACGATTTAGTGCGGACATGTCAAGTTGATTGGTCAGTTCAAATGATCATTCTAAGCTGATCATTGGTGCTCATTGAGTAAAGGCTTATAAGTGAAGCATAATGCATGGCATCACGTAGTTTGGGATAGATTGGCTTACTTGGAGGCTTTGTCGAATCTATTTAAGTCTGAAAATTTGTCATTGTATAGAAAATTGAGCTAGCATTACGTGGACATTGGATTCATGTCATTCTGAGCTATAAATCAAAATTTAGGGATGATTAATGCGGACATGTCATGTTGATTGGTCAGTTCAAATGATCATTCTAAGCTGATCATTGGTGCTAATTGAGAAAGGGCTTATAAGTGAACCATAATGCATGGCATCAGGAAGTTTGGGATAAATTGGATTACTAGGAGGCTTTGTCGTATCTATTTGAGTCTGAAATTTTGTCATTGTATAGAAAATTGAGCAAGCATTACGTGGGCATTGGTTTCATATCATTCTGAACTCTAAATCAAATGTTACGGATGATTAATGCGGATATGTCAAGTTGATTGGTCAGTTCAAATGATCATTCTGAACTGATCATTGGTGCTCATTGAGTAAAGGCTTATAAGTGAAGCATAAGGCATGGTATCACACAATTTGGGATAGATTTGATTACTTGGAGGTTTTGTCAAATCTATTCAAGTCTGAAAATTTGTCATTGTATAGAAAATTGAGCTAGCATTACGTGGGCATTGGATACATGTCATTCTGAGCTCTAAATCAAAAGTTAGGGATGATTAATGCGGACATGTCAAGTTGATTGATGAGTTGAAATGATCATTCTATGATGATCATTGGTGGTAATTGGGTAAAAGCTTATAAGTGAAGTATAATGCGTGGCATCACACAGTTTGGGATAAATTGGATTACTTGGAGGCTTTGTCGTATCTATTTGAGTCTGAAATTTTATCATTGTATAGAAAATTGAGCTAGCATTACGTGGGCATTGGATTCATGTCATTCTGAGCTCTAAATCAAAAGTTAGGGATGATTAATGCGGACATGTCAAGTTGATTGATCAGCTGAAATGATCATTCTAAGATGATCATTGGTGGTAATTGAGTAAAGGCTTATAAGTGAGGTATAATGCATGGCATCACACAGTTTGGAATAAATTGGATTACTTGGAGGCTTTGTCGTATCTCTTTGAGTCTGAAATTTTGTCATTGTATAGATAATTGAGCAAGCATTACGTGGGCATTGGTTTCATATCATTCTTTGCTCCAAATCAAAAGTTACGATGATTTAGTGCGGACATGTAAAGTTGATTGGCCAGTTCAACTGATCATTTTAAGCTAATCATTGCTGCTCATTTAGTAAAAGCTTATAAGTGCAGCATAATGCATGGCATCACGTAGTTTGGGATAAATTGGATTACTTGTAGGGTTTGTCGTATCTATTTGAGTTTAAAATCTTTTCATAGTATAGAAAATTGAGCTAGCATAACGTGGGTGTTGGAATCATGTCATTCTGATCTCTAAATCAAAAGTTACAGACGATTTTGTGCAAAAATGTCAAGCGGATTGGTCAGTTCAAATGATCATTCTAAGCTGATCATTGGAGTTCATTGAGTGAAGGCTTATAAGTGAAGCATAATGCATGGCATCACACACTTCGGGATAGATTTGATTACTTAGAGGCTTTGTCGTATCTATTTGAGTATGAAATTTTGTCATTGTATAGAAAATTGAGCTAGCATTACGTGGGCATTGCATTCATGTCATTCTGAGCTCTAAATCAATAGTTACGGATGATTTAGTTTGGACATGTCAAGTTGACTGGTCAGTTCAAATGATCATTCTAAGCTGATCATTGGCGCTCATTGAGAAAATGCTTATAACTGATGCATAATGCAGGCATCACGTAGTTTGGGATAGATTGGATTACTTGGAAGCTTTTTCGTATCTATTTGAGTCTGAAAATTCGTAATTGTATAGAAAATTGAGCTACCATAACGTGGGCATTGGATTCATCTCATTCCGAGCTCTAAATTAAAAGTTTCAGACGATTTAGTGCGGACATGTCAAGTTGATTGGGCAGTTCTAGTGATCATTCTAAATTGATCATTGCTGCTCATTGAATAAAGGTTTATAAGTAAAGCAAAATGCATAACATCACACAGTTTGGGATAGATTGGATTACTTGAACGCTTTTTCGTATTTATTTGAGTTTGATAATTTGTCATTGTTTGGAAAATTGAGCTAGAATTACGTGGGCGTTGGATAAATGTCATTCTGAGCTGTAAATCAAAAGTTACGGACGATTTAGTGCGGATATATCAATTTGATTGGTTAGTTCAAATGATCATTTTAAGCTAATCATTGTTGCTCATTGAGTAAAGGCTTATAAGTGAAGCATAAGGCATGACATCACGCAGTTGGGGATAAATTGGATTACTTGGAGGGTTTGTCCTATCTATTTGAGTTTGAAATTTTTTCATAGTATAGAAAATTGAGGGAGCATAACGTGGACGTTGGATTCATGTCATTCTAAGCTCTAAATCAAAAGTTACGAATGAATTAGTGCGGACATGTCAAGTTGATTGGTCAGTTCAAATGATCATTCTAAGCTGATCATTGGTGCTTATTGAGTAACGGCTTATAAGTGAAGCATAATGCATGGCATCACGCATTTTTAGATAGATTGGTTTACTTGGCGGCTTTGTCGTATTTATTTGAGTCTGAAAAATTGTCATAGTATAGAAAATTGAGCTATCATAACGTGGGCGTTGGATTCATGTCATTCTGAGCTCTAAATCAAAAGTTACGGACGATTTAGTGCGGACATGTCAAGTTGATTGGTCAGTTCAAACGATCATTCTAAGCTGATCATTGGTGCTCATTGAGTAAAGGCTTCTAAGTGAAGCATAATAAATGGCAACACGCACATTTGGATAGATTGGTTCACTTGGAGGCTTTGTCGTATCTATTTGAGTCTGAAATTTTGTCACAATATAGAAAATTGCGCTAGCATAACGTGGGCGTTGGATTCATGTCATTGTGAGCACTAAATCAAAAGATATAGACGACATAGTGCGGACATGTCAAGTTGAATTGTCAGTTCAAATGATCATTCCAAGCTGATAATTGGTGCTTATTGAGTAACGGCTTATAAGTTAACCATACTGCATGGCATCACGCGGTTTTGGATAGAATTGTTTACTTGGAGGCTTTGTCGTATCTATTTGAGTCTGAAATTTTGTAACAATATAGAAAATTGAGCTAGCACAACGTGGGCTTTGGATTCATGTCACTCTGAGCTCTAAATCATAAGTTACAGACGATTTAGTGCGGACATGTCAAGGTGATTGGTCAGTTCAAATGATCATTCTAAGCTGATCATTGGTGGTAATTGAGAAAAGACTTATAAGTGAACCATAATGCATGGCATCACGAAGTTTGGAATAAATTGGATTACTAGGAGGCTTTGTCGTATCTAATTGAGTCTGAAATTTTGTCATTGTATAGAAAATTGAGCAAGCATTACGTGGGCATTGGTTTCATATCATTCTGAACTCTAAATCAAATGTTACGGATGATTAATGCGGATATGTCAAGTTGATTGGTCAGTTCAAATGATCATTCTGAACTGATCATTGGTGCTCATTGAGTAAAGGCTTATAAGTGAAGCATAAGGCATGGCATCACACAATTTGGGATAGATTTGATTACTTGGAGGTTTTGTCGAATCTATTTAAGTCTGAAAATTTGTCATTGTATAGAAAATTGAGCTAGCATTACGTGGGCATTGGATACATGTCATTCTGAGCTCTAAATCAAAAGTTAGGGATGATTAATGCGGACATGTCAAGTTGATTGATCAGTTGAAATGATCATTCTATGATGATCATTGGTGGTAATTGAGTAAAAGCTTATAAGTGAAGTATAATGCGTGGCATCACACAGTTTGGGATAAATTGGATTACTTGGAGGCTTTGTCGTATCTATTTGAGTCTGAAAATTTGTCATTGTATAGAAAATTGAGCTAGCATTACGTGGGCATTGGATTCATGTCATTCTGAGCACTAACTCAAAAGTTAGGGATGATTAATGCGGACATGTCAAGTTGATTGATCAGCTGAAATGATCATTCTAAGATGATCATTGGTGGTAATTGAGTAAAGGCTTATAAGTGAGGTATAATGCATGGCATCACACAGTTTCGAATAAATTGGATTACTTGGAGGCTTTGTCGTATCTCTTTGAGTCTGAAATTTTGTCATTGTATAGATAATTGGGCAAGCATTACGTGGGCATTGGTTTCATATCATTCTTTGCTCCAAATCAAAAGTTACGACGATTTAGTGCGGACATGTCAAGTTGATTGGCCAGTTCAACTGATCATTTTAAGCCAATCATTGCTGCTCATTTAGTAAAAGCTTATAAGTGAAGCATAATGCATGGCATCACGTAGTTTGGGATAAATTGGATTACTTGTAGGGTTTGTCGTATCTATTTGAGTTTAAAATCTTTTCATAGTATAGAAAATTAAGCTAGCATAACGTGGGTGTTGGAATCATGTCATTCTGATCTCTAAATCAAAAGTTACAGACGATTTTGTGCAGAAATGTCAAGCGGATTGGTCAGTTCAAATGATCATTCTAAGCTGATCATTGGAGTTCATTGAGTAAAGGCTTATAAGTGAAGCATAATGCATGGCATCACACAATTCGGGATAGATTTGATTACTTAGAGGCTTTGTCGTATCTATTTGAGTATGAAATTTTGTCATTGTATAGAAAATTGAGCTAGCATTACGTGGGCATTGCATTCATGTCATTCTGAGCTCTAAATCAAAAGTTACGGATGATTTAGTTTGGACATGTCAAGTTGACTGGTCAGTTCAAATGATCATTCTAAGCTGATCATTGGCGCTCATTGAGTAAAGGCTAATAACTGATGCATAATGCATGGCATCACGCAGTTTGGGATAGATTGGATTACTTGGAAGCTTTTTCGTATCTATTTGAGTCTGAAAATTTTTGAGTGTATATAAAATTGAGCTAGCATTACGTGGGAATTGGATTCATATCATTCCGAGTTCGAAATCAAAAGTTACAAATGATTTAGTCCGGACTTGTCAAGTTGATTGGCCAGTTCAACTGATCATTCTAAGCTGATCATTGGTGCTCATCGAGTAAAGGCTTATACGTGAAGCATAATGCATGGCATGACGCAGTTTGGGATATATTGGATTGGAGGATTTGTAGTATCCATTTGAGACTGAAAAATTGTCATTGTAAAGAAAATTGAGTTAGCATTACGTGGTCATTGGATTCATGTCATTCTGAGTTCTCAATCAAAAGTTACGGATGATTTAGTTGGCACATGTCAAGTTGATTGGCCAGTTCTACTGATCATTTTAAACTGATCATTGGTGCTCATTGAGTAAAGGCTTATAAATGAAGCATAATGTGGGGCATCACACAATTTGGGATAAATTTGATTACTTGGAGGGTTTTTCGTATCTATTTGAGTTTGAAAAATTTGTCATTTTATAGAAAATTGCGCTAGCATAACGTGGGCATTGGATTCATGTGATTTTGAGCTCTAAATCAAAAGTTACGGATGATTTAGTGCGGACATGTCAAGTTGATCAGGGAGTTAAAATGATCATTCTAAACTGATCACTGATGTTGCTCATTGAGTAACGGATTTTAAATGAAGCACAATGCAACGCATGACGAAGTTTTAGAAAGATTGGATTACTTGGATGCTTTGTCAAATATATTTCTGTCCCAAATTTTGTCATATTATATAAAATAAAGCTATCTTAACGTGGGCTTTGGATTTGTGTTATTCCAAGCTCGAAATCAATAGTTACGGATGATTTAGTGTGGACCTATCAAGTTGATTGGCAAGTTCAACTGATCATTCTAAGCTGATCATTGGTGCTCATTGAGTAAAGGCTTATAAGTGAAACATAAGCATGACATCACGCAGTTTGGGATTAATTGGATTACTTTGAGGCTTTGTCGTATCTACTTGAGTCTTAAAATTTGTCATTGTATAGAAATTTGAGCTAGCATTACGTGGGCATTGGATTCATGTCATTCTGAGCTATAAATCAAAATTTTGGGATGATTAATGCGGACATGTCAAGTTGATTGGTCAGTTCAGATGATCATTCTAAGCTGATCATTGGTGCTAATTGAGAAAAGGCTTATAAGTGAACAGTAATGCATGGCATCACGAAGTTTGGGATAAATTGGATTACTTGGAGGCTTTGTCGTATCTATTTGAGTCTGGAATTTGGTCATTGTATAGAAAATTGAGCTAGCATTACGTGGGCATTGGAATCATGTTATTCTGAGCGGTAAATCAAAAATTACGGATGATTTAGTGCGGACCTGTCAAGTTGATTGGCAAGTTCAACTGATCATTTTAAGCTGATCATTGCTTCTCATTGAGTAAAGCCTTCAACTGATCAGTATAAGCTGATCATTTGTGCTCATTGAGTAAAGCTTATAAGTGAAGCATAATGCATGACATCACGTAGTTTGGGATAGATTGGATTACTTGGAGGCTTTGTCGAATCTATTTAAGTCTAAAAATTTGTCATTGTATAGAAAAGTGAGCTAGCATTACGTGGGCATCGAATTCATGTCATTCTGAGCTCTAAATCAAAAGTTAAGGATGATTAATACGGACATGTCAAGTCGATTGGTCAGTTCAAATGATCATTCTAAACTGATCAATGGTGCTAATTGAGTAAAGGCTTATAAGTGAAGCATAATGCATGGCATCACGCAGTTTAGGATAAATTGGATTACTTGGCGGCTTTGTCGTATCTATTTGAGTCTGAAATTTTGTCATTGTATAGATAATTGAGCTAGCATTACGTGGGCATTAGAACCATGTCATTCAGAAATCTAAATCAAAAGTTACGGATGATTTAGTGCGGACATGTCAAGTTGATTCGCTAGTTCAACTGATCATTTTAAGCTAATCATTGCGGCTCATTTAGTAAAGGCTTATAGGTGAAGCATAATGCATGACATCACGTAGTTTGGGATAAATTGGATTAGTTGGAGGGTTTGTCGTATTTATTTGAGTTTCAAATGTTTTCATAGTATTGAAAATTGAGCTAGCATAACGTGGGTGTTGGAATCATGTCATTCTGAGCTCTAAATAAAAAGTTACGGACAATTTAGTGCGGAAATGTCAAGCTGATTGGTTAGTTCAAATGATCATTCTAAGCTGATCGTTGGTGCTCATTGAGTAAAGGCTTATAAGTGAAGCATAATGCATGACATCACAATTCGGGATAGATTTGATTACTTGGAGGCTTTGTCATATCTATTTGAGTATGAAAATTTGTCATTGTATAGAAAATTGAGCTAGCATTACGTGGGCATTAGATTCATGTGATTCTGAGCTCTAAATCAATAGTTACGGATGATTTAATGCGGACATGTCAAGTTGATTGGTCAGTTCAAGTGATCATTCTAAGCTCATCATTGGTTCTCATTGAGTAAGGCTTATAAGTGATGCATAATGCATGGCATCACGCAGTTTGGGATAGATTGGATTACTTGAAAGCATTTTCGTATCTATTTGAGTCTGAAAATTTCTCATTGTATAGAAAATTGAGCTACCATTACGTGGGGCATTGGATTCATATCATTTTGAGCTCAAAATCAAAAGATACGGATGATTTAGTGCGGACGTGTCACGTCGAATGGCCAGTTCAACTGATCATTCTAAGCTGATCATTGGTACTCATTGAGTAAAGGCTTATAAGTGAAGCATAATCCATGACCTCACGCAGTTTCGGATAAATTGGATTACTTTGAGGCTTTTTCTAACTATTTGAGTCTTAAAATTTGTCATTGTATAGATAATGTGGGCATTGGATTTATGTCATTCTGAGCTCTAAATCAAAAGTTACAGATGATTTAATGCAGACAAGTCAAGTTGATTGGGCAGTTCAACTAATCATTTTAAGCTAATCATTGGTGCTCATTGAGTACAGGTTTATAAGGGAAGCATAATGCATGGCATGACGAGTTTGGGATAGATTGGATTACTTGGAGGTTTTGTCATTTCTATTTGAGCTTGAAAATTTGCCATTGTATAGAAAATTGGGCTACCATAACGTGGGCGTTGGATTCATGTCATTTTGAGCCCTAAATCAAAAGTTACCAACGATTTATTGCGGACATGTCAAGTTCATTGGTCAGTTCAAATGATCATTCTAAACTGATCATTGGTGCTCATTGAATAAAGGCTTATAAGTGAAGCATAAAGCATGGCATCACTCAGTTAGGGATAGATTGGATTACTTGGATGCTTTGTTGTATCTATTTGAGTCTGAAAACTTGTCATTGTATAGAAAATTGATCTAGCATTATGGGGGCATTAGATTCATGTCATTTTGATCTCTAAATCAAAAGTTACAGATGATTTAGTACAGACATGTCAAGTTGATTGGGTAGTTCTACTGATCATTCTAAGCTGATCATTGGTACTCCTTGAGTAAAGGCATATAAGTGGAGCATAATGCATGACATCATGCAGTTTTGTATAGATTGGATTACTTGGAGAATTTTTCATATATATTTGAGTTTGAAATTTTGATTTAGTATAGAAAATTACCATAACGTGGGCGTTGGATTCATGTCATTCCGAGCTCTAAATCAAAAGTTACGGACGATTTAGTTCAGACATGTCAAGTTGATTTGTCAATTCAAATGATCATTCTAACCTGATCAATGGTGCTCATTGAGTAAAGGCTTATAAGTGAAGCATAATGCATGGCATCACGCTGTCTAGAATAGATTGGATTACTGGGAGGCTTTCTCGTATCTATTTGAGTCTGAAAATTTGTCATTGTAAAGAAAACGTGGGCATCGGATTCATGTCATTCTGAGCTCTAAATCAAAATTTACGGATGATTTAGTGCGGACAGGTCAAGTTGATTGGTCAGTTCAAATGATCATTCTAAGCTGATCATTGGTGCTCATTGAGTAAAGGGTTATAAGTGAAGCATAATGCATGGCGCCACGTAGTTTGGGATAGATTGGATTACTTGGATGCTTTGTCATATCTATTTGAGTCTAAAAACTTGTCTTTGTATAAAATATTAAGCTAGCATTACGTGGGCATTGGATTCATGTCATTCAGTGCTCTAAATCAAAAGTTACGGATGATTTAATGCGGACATGTCATGTTGATTAGTCAGTTCAAATGATCATTCTAAGCTGATCGTTGGTGCTCATTCAGTAAGCGCTTATAAGTGAGTCGTAATGCATGGCATCATGCAGTTTGGGATAGATTGGATTATTTGGAGGCTTTGTCGTATCTATTTGAGTCTGAAAATTTTTCATCGTATAGAAAATTGAGCTAGCATAACGTGGGCATTGGATTCATGTCATTTTGATCTCTAAATCAAAAGTTACGACGATTTAGTGCAGACATGTCAAGTTGAATGGGCAGTTCAACTGATCAATCTAAGCTGATCATTGGTTGTCATTGAATAAATGCTTATAAAGGAACCATAATGCATGCCATCACGCAGTTTGGAATAGATTGTATTACTTGGAGGCTTTGTGGTATCCATTTGAGTTTGAAAATTTGTCATTGTATAGAAAATTGAGCTAGCATTACGTGGGCATTGGATTAATGTCATTTTCAGTTCTAAATCAAAAATTACGGACGATTGAATGGGGACATGTCAAGATGATTTGCCAGCTCAACTGATCATTCCAACCTAATCATTGGTGCTCATTGAGTAAAGGCTTATAAGTGAAGCGTAATTCATGGCATCACACAGTTTAGGATAGATTGGATTACTTGGAGGCTTTGTCGTATCTATTTGAGTCTGAAAATTTGTCATTTTATAGAAAATTGAGCTAGCAAAACATGGGCATTGGATTCATGTCATTCGGACCTCTAAATCAAAAGATACGGACAATTTAGTGCGGACATGTCAAGTTGATTGGGTAGTTCAACCGATCATTCTAAGCTGATCATTGGAGCTCATTGAATAAAGGCTTATAAGTGAAGCATTTTGCATGGCATCACGTAGTTTGGGATAGATTGGATTACTTGGAGGCTTTGTCTTATCTATTTGAGTCTGCAATTTTGTCATTGTATAGAGAATTGCGCTAGAATAACGTGAGCATTGGATTCATGTCATTTTGATTGGGTAGTTCTACTGATCATGCTAAGCTGATCATTGGTGCTCCTTGAGTAAAGGCATATAAGTGAAGCATAATGCATGACATCACACAGTTTTGGATAGATTGGATTACTTGGAGAATTTTTCGTATGTATTTGAGTTTGAAATTTTGTCATAGTATAGAAAATTGAGCTAGCATAACATGGGCATTGGATTCATGTCTTTCTGAGCTCTAAATCAAAAGTAACGAACGATTTAGTTAAGACATGTCAAGTTGATTGGTCAGTTCAAATGATCATTCTAACCTGATCAATGGTGCTCATTGAGTAAAGGGTTATAAGTGAAGCATAATGCATGTCATCACATTGTCTGGGATAGATGTGACTACTGGGAGGCTTTGTCGTATCTATTTGAGTCTGAAAATTTGTCATTGTATAGAAAATTGGGCTAGCATTACGTGGGCATCGGATTCATGTCATTCAGAGCTCTAAATCAAAAGTTACGGACGATTTAGTGCGGACATGTCAAGTTAATTGGTCTGTTCAAATGATCATTCTAACCTGATCATTGGTGCTAATTGAGTAAAGGCTTATAAGTGAAGCATAATACATGAAATCACTCATTTTAGAATAGATTGGATTACTTCGAGGCTTTGTCGTATCTATTTGAGTCCGAAATTTTGTAGTAGTATTGAAAACTTAGCTAGCATAACGTAGGCGTTAGATTAATGTCATTCTGAGCTCTAAATAAAAAATTACGGATGATTTAGTGCGGACATGTCAAGTTGATTGGCCAGTTCAACAGATCATTCTAAGCTGATCATCGGTGCTCATAGAGTAAAGCCTTGAAGTGAAATATAATGCATGACATCACGCAGTTTGGGATAGATTGGATTACTTATAGGCTTTGTCGAACCTATTTAAGTCTGAAAATTTGTCATTGTATAGAAAATTGAGCTAGCATTAAGTGGGCATTCTATTCATGTCATTTTTAGCTCTAAATCAAAAGGTACATATGATTTGGTGCGGACATGTCAAGTTAGTTGGTCAGTTCAAATGATCATTCTAAGCTGATCATTGGTGCTCATTGAGTAAAGGCTTATAAGTGATGCATAATGTATGGCATCATGCAGTCCGGGATAGATTGGATTGCTTGGAGGCTTTGTTGTATCTATTTGAGTCTGAAAACTTGTCATTGTATAGAAAATTGAGCTAAAATTATGTGGGCATTAGATTCATGTCATTTTGATCTCTAAATCAAAAGTTACAGACGATTTAGTGTGGACATGTCAAGTTGATTGGGTAGTTCTACTGATTATTCTAAGCTGATCATTGGTGCTCCTTGAGTAAAGGATATACGTGAAGCATAATGCATGACATCACGTAGTTTTGTATAGATTGGATTACTTGGAGAATTTTTCATATATATATTTGAGTTTGAAATTTTGATATAGTATAGAAAATTGAGCTACCATAACGTCGGCATTGGATTCATGTCTTTCTGAGCTCTAAATCAAAAGTTACGGACAATTTAGTTCAGACATGTCAAGTTGATTTGTCAGTTCAAATGATCATTCTAACCTGATCAATAGTGCTCATTGAGTAAAGGCTTATAAGTGAAGCATAATGCAAGGCATCACGCTGTCTGGGATAGATTGGATTACTGGGAGGCTTTGTCATATCTATTTGAGTCTGAAAATTTGTCATAGTATAGAAAATTGAGCTACCATAACGTGGGCGTTGGATTCGTGTCTTTCTGAGCTCTAAATCAAAAGTTACGGACGATTTAGTTCAGACATGTCAAGTTGATTGGTCAGTTCAAATGATCATTCTAACCTGATCAATGGTACTCATTGAGTAAAGGCTTATAAGTCAAGCATAATGCAAGGCATCACGCTGTCTGGGACAGATTGGATTACTAGAAGACTTTGTCGTATCTATTTGAGTCTTAAAATTTGTATTTGTATAGAAAATTGAGGTACCATTACGTGGGCATCGGATTCATATCATTCTGAGCTCGAAATCAAAAGTTACGGATGATTTAGTGCGGACATGTCAAGTTGATTGGTCAGTTCAAATGATCATTTTAAGCTGATCAATGGTTCTCATTGATTAAAGGCTTATAAATGAAGCATAATGCATGGCGTCACATAGTTTGGGATAGATTGGATTACTTGGAGGCTTTGTCGTATCAATTTGAGTCTAAAAATTTGTCTTTCTATAAAAAAATTGAGCTAGCATTACTTGGGCATTGGATTCATGTCATTTTGAGCTCTAAATCAAAAGTTACGGATGATTTAGTGTGGAGATGTCTTGTTGATTGGTCAGTTCAAATGATCATTCTAAGGTGGTCATTGGTGCTCATTCAGTAAACGCTTATAAGTGAATCTTAATGCCTGGCATCACGCAGTTTAAGGTAGATTGGATTATTTGGAGGCTTTGTCGTATCTATTTGAGTCAGAAAATTTGTCATTGTGTAGAAAATTGAGCTAGCATAACGTGGGCATTGGATTCATGTCATTCTGAGCTCCAAATCAAAAGTTACGGACGATTTAGTACGGACATGTCAAGTTGAATGGGCAGTTCAACTGATCAATCTAAGCTGATCATTGGTTGTCATTGAATAAAGGCTTATAAAGGAAGCATAATGCATGCCATCACACAGTTTGGAATAGATTGTATTACTTGGAGGCTTTGTCGTATCCATTTGAGTCTGAAAATTTGTCATTGTATAGAAAATTGAGCTAGCATTACGTGGGCATTGGATTCATGTCATTCTCAGTTCTAAATCAAAAATTACGGACGATTTAATGGGGACATGTCAAGATGATTGGCCAGATCAACTGATCATTCTAACATGATCATTGGTGCTCATTGAGTAAAGGCTTATAAGTGAAGCGTAATTCATGGCATCACACAGTTTAGGATAGATTGGATTACTTGGAGGCTTTGTGGTATCTATTTGAGTCTGAAAATTTGTCATTTTATAGAAAATTGAGCTAGCAAAACATGGGCATTGGATTCATGTCATTCGGACCTCTATATCAAAAGATACGGACGATTTAATGCAGACATGTCAAGTTGATTGGGTAGTTCAACTGATCATTCTAAGCTGATCATTAGTGCTCATTGAATAAAGGCTTATCAGTGAAGCATATTGCATGGCATCACGCAGTTTGGGATAGATTGGATTACTTGGAGGCTTTGTCTTATCTATGTTAGTCTGAAATTTTGTCATTGTATAGAGAATTTAGCTAGCATGACCTGAGCATTGGATTCATGTCATTTTGAGCTCTAAATCAAAAGTTACAGACGATTTAGTGCAGACATGTCAAGTTGATTGGTTAGTTCAAATGATCATTCTAAACTGATCATTGGTGCTCATTGAGTTAAGGCATATAAGTGAAGCATAATGCATGGCATGACGTAGTTTGGGATAGATTGGATTATTTGGAGAGTTTTTCGTATGTATTTGAGTTTGAAATTTTGTCATAGTATAGAAAATTGAGAAAGCATAACATGGGCATTGGATTCATGTCTTTCTGAGCTCAAAATCAAAAGTTACGAACGATTTAGTTCAGCTATGTCAAGTTGATTGGTCAGTTCAAATGATCATTCTAACCTGATCAATAGTGCTCATTGAGTAAAGGGCTAAAAGTGAAGCATAATGCATGGCATCACGCTGTCTGGGATACATCGGATTACTGGGAGGATTTGTCGTATCTATTTGAGTCTGAAAATTTGTTATTGTATAGAAAATTGAGCTAGCATTACGTGGGCTTCGGATTCATGTCATTCAGAGCTCTAAATCAAAAATTATGGATGATTTAGTGCGGACATGTCAAGTTGATTGGTCAGTTCAAATGATCATTTTAAGCTGATCATTGGTGCTCATTGAGTAAAGGCTTATAAATGTAGCATAATGCATGGTGTCACGTAGTTTGGGATAAATTGGATTACTTGGAGGCTTTGTTGTATCTATTTGAGTCTAAAAATTTGTCTTTCTATAAAAATTGAGCTAGCATTATGTGGGCATTGGATTCGTGTCATCATGAGTTCTAAATCAAAAGTTACGGACGATTTAGCTGGGACATGTCAAGTTGATGAGCCAGTTACACTGATCATTCCAAGCTGATCATTGGTGCTCATTCAGTAAAGACTTATAAGTGAAACATATTGTGTGGCATCACACAGTTTGGGATAGAGTGGCTTAATTGGAAGAGTTGTCGTATCTATTTGAGTTTGAGAATTTGTCATTGTTTAGAAAATTGAGCTGGCATAACGTGCGCATTGGATTAATGTCATCTGAGCTCTAAATCAAAAGTTACAGACGATTTAGTGCGGACATGTCAAGTTGATTGGGAAGTTCAACTGATAATTCTAAGCTGATCGTTGGTGCTCATTTAATAATGGCTTATAAGTGAAGCATAATGCATGACATCACGCAGTTTGGGATAGATTGGATTACTTGGAGGCTTTTTCGTATCTTTTTGAGTCTGAAATTTTGTAATAGTATAGAAAATTGAGCTAGTATAACGTGGGCGTTGGATTCATGTCATTTTGAGATCTAAATCAAAAGTTACAGACGATTAAGTACAGACCTGTCAAGTTGATTGGTCAGTTCAAAGGATCATTGTAATCTGATCATTGGTGCTCATTGAGTAAAGGCTTATAAGCGAAGCATAATGCATGGTATCACGCTGTCTGGGATAGATTGGATTACTTGGAGGCTTTGTCGAATCTATTTAAATCTGAGAATTTGCCATTGTATAGAAAATTGAGCTAGCATTACGTGGGCTTTGGATTCATGTCATTCTGAGTTCTATATCAAAAGTAATGGATGATTAAAGTGGACATGTCAAGTTGATTGGTCAGTTCAAATGATCATTCTTAACTGATCACTGGTGCTCATTGAGTAAAGGCTTACAAGGGAAGCATAATGCATGGCATCACGCAGTTTGGGATAGATTGGATTACTTGGAGGCTTTGTCGTTTTTATTTGAGTATGAAAATTTTTCATTGTATAGGAACTTGAGCTAGCATTACATGGGTATTGGATTCATGCCATTCTGAGCTCTGAATCAAAAGTTATGGATGATTAATGCGGAAATGTCAAGTTGATTGGTCAGTTCAAATGATCATTCTAACCTGATCATTGGTGCTCATTGAATAAAAGCTTATAAGTGAAGCATAATGCATGGCATCACGCAGTTTGGGATAAATTGCATTACTTGGAGGCTATGTCGTATCTATTTGAGTTTGAAATTTTATCATAGTATAGAAAACTGAGTTAGAATAACGTGGGTGTTGGAATCATGTCATTCTGAGCTTTAAATCAAACGTTACGGACGATTTAGTGCGAACATGTTAAGTTGATTGGTCAGTTCAAATGATCATTCTAAGCTGATCATTGGTGCTCATTGAGTAAAGGCTTATAAGCGAAGCATAATGCATGGCATCACATAATTAGGGATAGATTTGAGTACTTGGAGGCTTTTTCTTATAGATTTGAGTCTTAAAATTTGTCATTGTATAAAAAATTGAGCTAGCATTACGTGGGCATTGAATTCATGTCATTCTGAGCTCTAAATCAAAAGGTATGGATGATTTAGTGCAGATATGTGAAGTTGATTGATCAGTTCAAATGATGATTTTAAGTTGATCATTGGTGCTCATTGAGTAAAGGCTTATAAGTGAAGCAAAATGCATGACATCACGCAGCTTGGGATAGATTGGATTACTTGGAGGCTTTGTCGTATCAATTTGAGTCTGAAATTTTGTCATAATATTGAAAATTGAGCTAGCATAACGTGGGTGTTGGAATCATGTCATTTTGAGCTCTAAATCAAAAGTTATGGACGATTTAGTTGGGACAGATCAAGTTGATGATGCCAGTTCAACTGATCATTCTAAGCTGATCAATGGTGCTCATTGATTAAAGGCTTATAAGTGAAACATAATGCGTGGCATCACATAGTTTGGGATAGACAGGCTTAGTTGGAAGCTTTGTTGTATCTATTTGAGTTTGAAAATTTGTCATTGTATAAAAAGTTGTATAGACAGGCTGAGCTCTAAATAGAAAGTTACAAACGATTTAGTCTGGACATGTCAAGCTGATTGGTCAGTTAAAATGATCATTCTAGGTTGATCATTGGTGGTATTGAGTAACGGCTTTTAAGCGAAGCGTATTGCATGGCGTCACACAGTTTTGGATAGATTGGTTTACTTGGAGGCTTTGTCGTATCTAATTTAGTCTGAAATTTTTTGACAATACAGAAAATTGAGCTAGCATAACGTAGGCATTGGATTCATGTCATTCTGAGCTCTAAATCAAAAGCTATAGGCGATTTAATGAGGACATGTCAAGTTGATTGTTCAGTTCAAATGATCATTCTAAGCTGATCATTGGTGCTTATTGAGTAACGGCTTATAAGTGAAGCATAACGCATGGCATCACACAGTTTTGGATAGATTGGTTTACTTGGAGGCTTTGTCGTATCTATTTGAGTCCAAAATATTCTAATAGTATAGAAAATTGAGCTAGCATAACGTCGGCGTTGGATTCATGTCATTCTGAGCTTTAAATCAGAAGTAAGGGACGATTTAGTGCGGACATGTCAAATTGATTGGTCAGTTCAAATGATAATTCTAAACTGATCATTGGTGCTCATTGAGCAAAGGCTTATAAGTGAGGCATAATGGATTGCATCACGTAGTTTTGGATAGTTCGGATTACTTGGAGGATTTTTCCTATCTATTTGAGCCTGAAAATTTGTCATAGTATAGAAACTTGAGCTAGCACAACCTGGGCGTTGGATTCATGTCATTCTGATTTCTAATTAAAAAGTTATAGACAATTTCGTGCGGACATGTCAAGTTGATTGGTCAGTTCAAATGATCAGTCTAAGCTCATCATTGGTGGTCATTCAGTAAAGGCTTATAAGTGAAGCATAATGCATGGCATCATGCACTTTGGGATATATTGGTTTACTTGGAGGCTTTGTTGTATCCATTTGAGTCTGAAAAAAATTTCATAGTATATAAAATTGAGATAGCATAACGTGGACATTGGATTCATATCATTATGAGCTCTAAATCAAAAGTTATGGACGATTTAGTGCGGACATGTCAAGTTGATTGGTCAGTTCAAATCATCAATCTAAGCTGATCATTGGTGCTCATTGAGTAAAGGCTTATAAGTGAAGCATAATGCATGGCATCACGTACTTATGGATATATTGGATTACTTGGAGGCTTTGTCGTATCTATTTGAGCATGAAATTTTGTCACAATATAGAAAATTGAGGTAGCATAACGTGGGTTTTGGATTCATGTCATTCTGAGCACTAAATCAAAAGTTACAGACGATTTAGTGCGGACATGTCAGGTTGATTGGTCAGTTCAAATGATCATTCTAAGCTGATCATTGATGCTTATTGAGTAATGGCTTATAAGTGAAGCATAATGTATGGCATCACGCAGTTTTAGATTGATTGGTTTAGTAGGAGGCTTTGTCGTATCTATTTGAGTCGGAAATTTTGTCACAATATTGAAAATTGAGATAGCATAACATGTGCGTTGGATTTATGTCATTCTAAGCTCTAAATCAAAAGTTACAAACGATTTAGTGCGGACATGTCATGTTGATTGGTCAGTTCAAATGATCATTCTAAGCTGATCATTGGTGCTTATTGAGTAACGGCTTAAATGTGAAGCATAATGCATTGCATCACGCTGTTTTTGGATAGATTGATTTACTTGGAGGCTTTTTCGTATCTATTTTAGTCTTAAATTTTGTCAAAATATAAAAAATTGAGCTAGCATAACGTGGACGCTAGATTCATGTCAATCTCAGCACTATAACAAAAGTTACGGACGATTGAATGCGGACATGTCAAGTTGATTGGTCAGTTTAAATGATCATTCTAAGCTGTTCATTGGTGCTCATTGAGTAAAACCTTATAAGTGAAGCATTATGCATGGCGTCACATAGTTTGGGAATGATTGGATTTCTTGGAGGCTTTGTTGTATCTATTTGAGTCTGAAATTTTTTTATAGTATAAAAAATTGAGCTACCATAACGTGGGCGTTGGATTCTTGCCATTGTGAGGTCTAAATCAAAAGTTACGGACAATTTAGTGCTGACGTGTCAAGTTGATTGGTCAGTTCAAACGATCATTCTAAGCTGATCATTGGTGCTCATTGAGTAAAGGCTTATAAGTGAAGCACAATGCATGACATCACACAGTTTTGGATAGATTCGTTTACTTGGAGGCTTTGTCGTATCTATTGGAGTATGAAGTTTTGTCACAATATAGAAAATTGAGCTAGCATAACGTGGGCTTTGGATTCATTTCATTCTGAGCACTAAATCAAAAGTTACAGACGATTTCGTGCGGACATGTCAGGTTGATTGGTCAGTTCAAATGATCATTCTAAGCTGATCATTGATGCTTATTGAGTAATGGCTTATAAGTGAAGCATAATGTATGGCATCACGCAGTTTTAGATTGATTGGTTTAGTAGGAGGCTTTGTCGTATCTATTTGAGTCGGAAATTTTGTCACAATATTGAAAATTGAGATAGCATAACATGTGCGTTGGATTTATCTCATTCTAAGCTCTAAATCAAAAGTTACAAACGATTTAGTGCGGACATGTCATGTTGATTGGTCAGTTCAAATGATCATTCTAAGCTGATCATTGGTGCTTATTGAGTAACGGCTTATATGTGAAGCATAATGCATTGCATCACGCTGTTTTTGGATAGATTGATTTACTTGGAGGCTTTTTCGTATCTATTTTAGTCTTAAATTTTGTCACAATATAAAAAATTGAGCTAGCATAACGTGGACGCTAGATTCATGTCAATCTCAGCACTAAAACAAAAGTTACGGACGATTGAATGCGGACATGTCAAGTTGATTGGTCAGTTTAAATGATCATTCTAAGCTGTTCATTGGTGCTCATTGAGTAAAACCTTATAAGTGAAGCATTATGCATGGCGTCACATAGTTTGGGAATGATTGGATTTCTTGGAGGCTTTGTTGTATCTATTTGAGTCTGAAATTTTTTTATAGTATAAAAAATTGAGCTACCATAACGTGGGCGTTGGATTCTTGTCATTGTGAGGTCTAAATCAAAAGTTACGGACGATTTAGTGCGGACATGTCAAGTTGATTGGTCAGTTCAAACGATCATTCTAAGCTGATCATTGGTGCTCATTGAGTAAAGGCTTCTAAGTGAAGCATAATAAATGGCAACACGCACATTTGGATAGATTGGTTCACTTGGAGGCTTTGTCGTATCTATTTGAGTCTGAAATTTTGTCACAATATAAAAAATTGCGCTAGCATAACGTGGGCGTTGGATTCATGTCATTCTGAGCACTAAATCAAAAGTTACAGACGATTTAGTGCGGACATGTTAAGTTGATTGGACAGTTCAAATGATCATTCTAAGCTGATCATTGGTGCTTATTGAGTAACGGCTTATAAGTGAAGCATAATGCATGGCATCACGCATTTTTAGATAGATTGGTTTACTTGGAGGCTTTGTCGTATTTATTTGAGTCTGAAAAATTGTCATAGTATAGAAAATTGAGCTATCATAACGTGGGCATTGGATTCATGTCATTCTGAGCTCTAAATCAAAAGTTACAGATTTAGTGCGGACATGTCATGTTGATTGGTCAGTTCAAATGATCATTCTGAGCTGATCATTGGTGCTTATTGAGTAACAGCTTATAAGTGAAGCATAATGCATTGCATCACGCTGTTTGGGATAGATTGATTTACTTGGAAGCTTTTTCTTATCTATTTGAGTCTGAAATTTTGTCACAATATAAAAAATTGAGCTAGCATAACGTGGGCGTTGGATTCATGTCATTCTGAGCACTAAATCAAAAGTTACGGGCGATTGAATGCGGACTTGTCAAGTTGATTGGTCAGTTAAAATGATCATTCTAAGCTGATCATTGGTGCTTATTGAGTAACGGCTTATATGTTAACCATAATGCATGGCATCACGCAGTTTTGGATAGATTGGTTTACTGGGAGGCTTTGTCGTACCTATTTGAGTCTGAAATTTTGTCACAATATAGAAAATTGAGCTAGCATAACGTGGCATTGGATTCAACTAATTCTGAGCACTAAATCAAAAGTTACATGATTTAGTGCAGACATGTCAAGTTGATTGGTCAGTTCAAATGATCATTCTAAGCTGATCATTGGTGTTTATTGAGTAACGGCTAATAAGTGAAGCATAATGCATGGCATCACGCAGTTTCAGATTGATTGGTTTACTAGGAGGCTTTGTCGTATCCATTTGAGTCTGAAATTTAGTCACAATATAGAAAATTGAGATAGCATAACGTGGGCGTTGGATTTATGTCATTCTAAGCTCTAAATCAAAAGTTACAAACGATTTAGTGCGGACATGTCATGTTGATTGGTCAGGTGAAATGATCATTCTAAGCTGATCATTGGTGCTTATTGAGTAACAGCTTATAAGTGAAGCATAATGCATTGCATCACGCAGTTTGGGATAGATTGATTTACTTGGAAGCTTTTTCGTATCTATTTGAGTATGAAATTTTGTCACAATATAAAAAATTGAGCTAGCATAACGTGTGCGTTAGATTCATGTCATTCTGAGCACTAAATCAAAAGTTACGGGCGATTTAAAGCAGAATTGTCAAGTTGATTGGACAGTTCAAATGATCATTCTAAGCTGATCATTGGTGCTTATTGAGTAACGGCTAATAAGTGAAGCATAATGCATGGCATCACGCAGTTTTAGATAGATTAGTTTACTTGGAGCCTTTGTCGTATCTATTTCAGTTTGAAATTTTGTCACAATATAGAAAATTGAGCTAGCATAACGTGGACGTTGGATTTATGTCAT
>CM032165.1:13625713-13649470 GCA_018901935.1 Pugionium cornutum | reverse complement strand
GAGCTACCATATCGTGGGTGTTGGATTCATGTCATTTTGAACTCTAAATCAAAAGTTACGAACGATTTAGTGCGGACATGTCAAGTTGATGGGCCAGTTCAAATGATCATTCCAAGATGATCATTGGTGCTCATTTTGTAAAGACTTATAAGTGAATCGTAACGCATGACATCACGCCGTTTAGGATAGATTGGATTACTTGGAGGCTTTGTGTATCTATTTGAGTCCGAAACTTTGTCATAGTATAGAAAATTGAGCCATCATAACGTGGGCGTTGGATTCATGTCATTTTGAGCTCTAAATCAAAAGTTACGGACGATCTTGTGCGGGCATGTCAAGTTAATTGATCAGTTCAAATGACCATTCTAAGCTGATCATTGGTGCCGATTGAGGAAAGGCTTATAATTGAAGCATAATGCATGGCATCATGCAGTTTGGATAGATTGGATTACTTGGAGGTTTGTGATCTATTTGAGTCTGAAATTTTGTCATAATATAGAAAATTGAGCTAGCATAACGTGAGGGCTTGGATTCATGTCATTCTGAGCTCTAAATCAAAAGTTACGGACGATTTAGTGTGACATGTCAAGTTGACAGTCGTTCAAATGATCATTCTAAGCGATCATTGGTGCTCATTGAGTAAAGGCTTATAAGTTAAGCATAATGCATGGCATCACGCAGTTTGGGATAGATTGATTACTTGGAGGCTTTGTTTATCTATTTGAGTCTGAAATTTTGTCACAATATAGAAAATTGAGCTAGCATAACGTGGGTTGGATTCATGTCATTCTGAGCTCTAAATCAAAAGTTATTGACGATTTAGTGCGAACAGGTCAAGTTGATTGGTCAGTTCAAATGATCATTCTAAGCTGATCATTGGTGCTTATTGAGTAACGGCTTATAAGTTAACCATAATGCATGGCATCACACAGTTTTGGATAGATTGGTTTACTTGGAGGCTTTGTTGTATCTATTTGAGTCAGAAATTTTGTCACAATATAGAAAATTGTGATAGCATATCGTGGGCGTTGGATTCATGTCATTCTGAGCACTAAATCAAAAGATATAGACGATATAGTGCGGACATGTCAAGTTGATTGGTCAGTTCAAATGATCATTCTAAGCTGATCATTGGTGCTTATTGAGTAACGGCTTATAAGTTAACCATAATGCATGGCATCACGCAGTTTTGGATAGATTGGTTTACTTGGAGGCTTTGTCGTATCTATTTGAGTCTCAAAATTTGTCACAATATAGAAAATTGCGCTAGCATAACGGGCGTTTGATTCATGTCATTGAGCACTAAATCAAAAGTTATAGACGATTTAGTGCGGACATGTCAAGTTGATTGGTCAGTTCAAATGATCATTCTAAGCTGATCATTGGTGCTTATTGAGTAACGGCTTATAAGTTAACCATAATGCATGGCATCACGCAGTTTGATAGATTGGTTTACTTGGAGGCTTTGTCGTATCTATTTGAGTCTGAAATTTTGTCACAATATAGAAAATTGAGCTAGCATAACGTGGGCGTTGGATTCATGTCAATCTGAGCACTAAATAAAAAGTGACTGGCGATTTAGTGCGGACTTGTCAAGTTGATTGCTCAGTTCAAATGATTATTCTAAGCTGATCATTGGTGCTTATTGAGTAACGGCTTATAAGTTAACCATAATGCATGGCATCACGCAGTTTTGGATAGATAGGTTTACTTCGAGGCTTTGTAGTATCTATTTGAGTTCGAAATTTTGTCACAATATAGAAAATTGCGATAGCATAACGTGGGCGTTGGATTCATGTCATTCTGAGCACTAAATCAAAAGATATAGACGATATAGTGTGGACATGTCAAGTTGATTGGTCAGTTCAAATGATCATTCTAAGCTGATAATTGGTGCTTATTGAGTAACGGCTTATAAGTTAACCATAATGCATGGCATCACGCAGTTTTGGATAGATTGGTTTACTTGGAGGCTTTGCCGTATCTATTTGACTCAAAATTTTGTCACAATATAGAAAATTGCGATAGCATAACGTGGGCGTTGGATTCATGTCATTCTGAGCACTAAATCAAAAGTTACAGACAATTTAGTGCGGACATGTCAAGTTGATTGGTCAGTTCAAATGATCATTCTAAGCTGATAATTGGTGCTTATTGAGTAACAGCTTATAAGTTAACCATAATGCATGGCATCACGCAGTTTTGGATAGATTGGTTTACTTGGAGGTTTTGTCGTATCTATTTGAGTCTGAAATTTTGTCACAATATAGAAAATTGCGCTAGCATAACATGGGCATTGGATTCATGTCATTCTGAGCTCTAAATCAAAAGTTACAAACAATTTAGTGCGGACATGTCAAGTTGATTGGTCAGTTCAAATGATCATTCTAAGCTGATCATTGGTGCTTATTGAGTAACGATATAAGTGAAGCATAATGCATGGCATCACGCAGTTTTGGATAGATTGGTTTACTTGGAGGCTTTGTCGTATCTATTTGAGTCTGAAATTTTGTCACAATATAGAAAATTGCGCTAGCATAACGTGGGCGTTGGATTCATGTCATTGTGAGCACTAAATCAAAAGATATAGACGACATAGTGCGGACATGTCAAGTTGAATTGTCAGTTCAAATGATCATTCCAAGCTGATAATTGGTGCTTATTGAGTAACGGCTTATAAGTTAACCATACTGCATGGCATCACGCGGTTTTGGATAGAATTGTTTACTTGGAGGCTTTGTCATATCTATTTGAGTCTGAAATTTTGTAACAATATAGAAAATTGAGCTAGCACAACGTGGGCTTTGGATTCATGTCACTCTGAGCTCTAAATCATAAGTTACAGACGATTTAGTGCGGACATGTCAAGTTGATTGGTCAGTTCAAATGATCATTCTAAGCTGATCATTGGTGCTTATTGAGTAACGGCTTATAAGTGAAGCATAATGCATTGCATCACGAGTTTTAGATAGATTGGTTTACTTGAAGGCTTTGTCGTATCTATTTGAGTCTGAAATTTTGACATATAGAAAATTGAGCTAGCATAATGGGCGTTGGATTCATGTCATTCGAGCACTAAATCAAAAGTTACTGACGATTTAGGCGGATATGTCAAGTTGATTGACAGTTTCAAATGATCATTCTAAGCTGATCATTGGTGTTTATTGAGTAAAGGCTTATAAGTGAAGCATAATGCATGGAATCGTGCAGTTTTAGATAGATTGGTTTACTTGGAGGCTTTGTCGTATCTATTTGAGTCTGAAATTGTCACAAGTATAGAAAATTGAGCTATATGTGGGCTTGGATTTATGTCATTCGAGCTCTAAATCAAAAGTTACGATTTATTGCGGACGTCAAGTTGATTTGTCAATTCAAATGATCATTCTAAGCTGATCATTTGTGCTCATTGAGTAAGGGCTTACAAGTGAAGCATAATGCATGGCCTCACGCTGTTTGGGATAAATTGGTTTACATGGAGGCTTTGTTGTATCTATTTGAGTCTGAAATTTTGTCACAATATAGAAAATTCAGCTAGCATAATGTTGGCGTTGGATTCATGTCCTTCTGATCTCTAAATAAAAAAGTTAGAGGTGATTTAGTGCGGATTTGTCAAGTTTATTGGACAGTTCAAATGATCATTCTAAGCTGATCATTGGTGCTTATTGAGTAACGGCTTATAAGTGAGCATATTGCATGGCATCACGCAGTTTTGGATATTTGGGTTTACTTGAAGGCTTTGTCATATCTATTTGAGTCTGAAAGTTTGACACAATATAGAAAATTGAACTAGCATAACGTGGGCGTTTGATTCAAGTCATTCTGAGCACTAAATCAAAAGTTACAGACGATTTAGTGCGGACTTGTCAAGTTGATTGGACAGTTCAAATGATCATTCTAAGGTGATCATTGGTGCTCATTGAGTAAAGGCTTATAAGTGAAGCATAATGCATGGCTTCACGCAGTTTGAGA
The DNA here is from genome assembly GCA_018901935.1 of Pugionium cornutum. Lineage (NCBI taxonomy): Eukaryota > Viridiplantae > Streptophyta > Magnoliopsida > Brassicales > Brassicaceae > Pugionium > Pugionium cornutum. The sequence continues at coordinate 13,645,501 of CM032165.1, read as the reverse complement.
TAAATTGGTTTACTTGGAGGCTTTGTCGTATCTATTTGAGTCTGAAATTTAGTCACAATGTAGAAAATTGAGCTAGAATAATGTTGGCGTTGGATTCATGTCCTTCTGATCTCTAAATCAAAAAGTTAGAGGCGATTTAGTGCGAATTTTGTCAAGTTGATTGGACAGTTCAAATGATCATTCTAAGCTGATCATTGGTGCTTATTGAGTAATGGCTAATAAGTGAGCATAATGAATGGCATCACGCAGTTGTGGATAGATTAGTTTACTTGAAGGCTTTGTCGTATCTATTTGAGTCTGAAATTTTTACACAATATAGAAAATTGAGCAAGCATAACGTGGGCGCTGGATTCATGTCATTCTGAGCACTAAATCAAAAGCTACTGACGATTTCGTGCGGACATGTCAAGTTGATTGGACAGTTCAAATGATCATTCTAAGCTGATCATTGGTGTTTATTGAGTATCGGCTTATAAGTGAAGCATAATGCATGGAATCACACAGTTTTAGATAGATTGGTTTACTTTGAGGCTTTGTCGTATCTATTTGAGTGTGAAAAATTGTCATAGTATAGAAAATTGAGCTAGTATAACGTGGGCGTTGGATTTATGTCATTCTGAGCTCTAAATCAAAAGTTACAGACGATTTAGTGCGGACAGGTCAAGTTGATTTGTCAGTTCAAATGATCATTCTAAGCTGATCATTGGTGCTCATTGCGTAAAGGCTTATAAGTGAAGCATAATGCATGGCTTCACGCAGTTTGGGATAAATTGGTTTACTTGGAGGCGTTCTCATATCTATTTGTGTCTGAAATTTTGTCACAATATAGAACATTGAGCTAGCATAATGTTGGCGTTGGATTCGTGTCCTTCTGATCTCTAAATAAAAAAGTTAGAGGTGATTTAGTGCGGATTTGTCAAGTTTATTGGACAGTTCAAATGATCATTCTAAGCTGATCATTGGTGCTTATTGAGTAACGGCTTATAAGTGAGCATATTGCATGGCATCACGCAGTTTTGGATATTTTGGTTTACTTGAAGGCTTTGTCATATCTATTTGAGTCTGAAATTTTGACACAATATAGAAAATTGAACTAGCATAACGTGGGCGTTGGATTCATGTCATTCTGAGCACTAAATCAAAAGTTACAGACGATTTAGTGCGGACTTGTCAAGTTGATTGGACAGTTCAAATGATCATTCTAAGGTGATCATTGGTGCTCATTGAGTAAAGGCTTATAAGTGAAGCATAATGCATGGCTTCACGCAGTTTGAGATAAATTGGTTTACTTGGAGGCTTTGTGGTATCTATTTGAGTCTGAAATTTAGTCACAATATAGAAAATTGAGCTAGAATAATGTTGGCGTTGGATTCATGTCCTTCTGATCTCTAAATCAAAAAGTTAGAGGCGATTTAGTGCGGATTTTGTCAAGTTGATTGGACAGTTCAAATGATCATTCTAAGCTGATCATTGGTGCTTATTGAGTAATGGCTAATAAGTGAGCATAATGAATGGCATCACGCAGTTGTGGATAGATTAGTTTACTTGAAGGCTTTGTCGTATCTATTTGAGTCTGAAATTTTTACACAATATAGAAAATTGAGCAAGCATAACGTGGGCGCTGGATTCATGTCATTCTCAGCACTAAATCAAAAGCTACAGACGATTTCGTGCGGATATGTCAAGTTGATTGGACAGTTCAAATGATCATTCTAAGCTGATCATTGGTGTTTATTGAGTATCGGCTTATAAGTGAAGCATAATGCATGGAATCACAAAGTTTTAGATAGATTGGTTTACTTGGAGGCTTTGTCGTATCTATTTGAGTGTGACAAATTGTCATAGTATAGAAAATTGAGCTAGTATAATGTGGGCGTTGGATTCATGTCATTCTGAGCACTAAATCAAAAGTTACAGACGATTTAGTGCGGACTTGTCAAGTTGATTGGACAGTTCAAATGATCATTCTAAGCTGATCTTTGGTGCTCATTGAGTAATGGCTTATAAGTGAAGCATAATGCATGGCTTCACGCAGTTTGAGATAAATTGGTTTACTTGAAGGCTTTGTGGTATCTATTTGAGTCTGAAATTTAGTCACAAGATAGGAAATTTAGTCACAAAATAGAAAATTGAGCTAGAATAATGATGGCGTTGGATTCATGTCCTTCTGATCTCTAAATCAAAAAGTTAGAGGCGATTTAGTGCGGATTTGTCAAGTTCATTGGACAGTTCATATGATCATTCTAAACTTATCATTGGTGCTTATTGAGTAACGGCTTATAAGTGAGCATAATGAATGGCATCACGCAGTTGTGGATAGATTAGTTTACTTGAAGGCTTTGTCGTACATATTTGAGTCTGAAATTTTTACACAATATAGAAAATTGAGCAAGCATAACGTGGGCGTTCGATTCATGTCATTCTGAGCACTAAATCAAAAGTTACAGACGATTTAGTGCGGACATGTCAAGTTGATTGGACAGTTCAAATGATCATTCTAAGCTGATCATTGGTGTTTATTGAGTATCGGCTTATAAGTGAAGCATAATTCATGGAATCACGCAGTTTTAGATAGATTGGTTTACTTGAGGCTTTGTCGTATCTATTTGAGTGTGAAAAATTTTCATAGTATAGAAAATTGAGCTAGTATAACGTGGGCGTTGGATTTAAGTCATTGTGAGCTCTAAATCAAAAGTTACAGACGATTAAGTGTGGACAGGTCAAGTTGATTGGTCAGTTCAAATGATCATTCTAAGCTGATCATTGGTGCTTATTGAATAAAGGCTTATAAGTGAAGCATAATGCATGGTCTCACACAGTTTAGGATAAATTGGTTTACATGGAGGTTTTGTCGTATCTATTTGAGTCTGAAATTTTGTAACAATATACAAAATTGAGCTAGCACACGGTGGGCATTGGAATCACGTCATTCTGAGCACTAAATCAAAAGTTACAGACGATTTAGTGCGGACTTGTCAAGTTTATTGGACAGTTCAAATGATCATTTTAAGCTGATCATTGGTGCTGATTGAGTAATGGCTTATAAGTGAAGCATAATGCATGGCATCACGCAGTTTTAGATAGATTGGTTTACTAGGAGGTTTTGTCGTATCTATTTGAGTCTGAAATTTGGCACAATATAGAAAATGGAGCTAGCATAACGTGGGTGTTCGATTTATGTCATTCTAAGCACAAAATCAAAAGTTACAAACGATTTAGTTCGGATATGTCATGTTGGTTGGTCAGTTCAAATGATTAATCTAAGTTGACCATTGGTGCTCATTGAGTAACGGCTTATAAGTGAGCATAATGAATGGCATCACGCAGTTGTGGATAGATTAGTTTACTTGAAGGCTTTGTCGTATCTATTTGAGTCTGAAATTTTTACACAATATAGAAAATTGAGCAAGCATAACGTGGGCGTTGGATGCATGTCATTCTGAGCAGTAAATCAAAAGTTACAGACGATTTCGTGCGGACATGTCAAGTTGATTGGACAGTTCAAATGATCATTCTAAGCTGATCACTTGTGTTTATTGAGTATTGGCTTATAAGTGAAGCATAATGCATGGAATCACACAGTTTTAGATAGATTGGTTTACTTGGAGGCTTTGTCGTATCTATTTAAGTGTGAAAAATTGTCATAGTATAGAAAATTGAGCTAGTATAACGTGGGCGTTGGATTTATGTCATTCTGAGCTCTAAATCAAAAGTTACTGACGATTTAGTGCGGACAGGTCAAGTTGATTTGTCAGTTCAAATGATCATTCTAAGCTGATCATTGGTGCTCATTGCGTAAAGGCTTATAAGTGAAGCATAATGCATGGCTTCACGCAGTTTGGGATAAATTGGTTTACTTGGAGGCGTTCTCGTATCTATTTGTGTCTGAAATTATGTCACAATGTAGAACATTGAGCTAGCATAATGTTGGCGTTGGATTCGTGTCCTTCTGATCTCTAAATAAAAAAGTTAGAGGTGATTTAGTGCGGATTTGTCAAGTTTATTGGACAGTTCAAATGATCATTCTAAGCTGATCATTGGTGCTTATTGAGTAACGGCTTATAAGTGAGCATATTGCATGGCATCACACAGTTTTGGATATTTTGGTTTACTTGAAGGCTTTGTCGTATCTATTTGAGTCTGAAATTTTGACACAATATAGAAAATAGAGCTAGCATAATGTGGGCGTTGGATTCATGTCATTCTGAGCACTAAATCAAATGTTATAGACGATTTAGTGCGGACTTGTCAAGTTGATTGGACAGTTCAAATGATCATTCTAAGCTGATCATTGGTGCTCATTGAGTAATGGCTTATAAGTGAAGCATAATGCATGGCTTCACGCAGTTTGAGATAAATTGGTTTACTTGAAGGCTTTGTGGTATCTATTTGAGTCTGAAATTTAGTCACAAGATAGAAAATTGAGCTAGAATAATGATGGCGTTGGATTCATGTCCTTCTGATCTCTAAATCAAAAAGTTAGAGGCGATTTAGTGCGGATTTGTCAAGTTGATTGGACAGTTAACATGATCATTCTAAACTGATCATTGGTGCTTATTGAGTAACGGCTTATAAGTGAGCATAATGAATGGCATCACGCAGTTGTGGATAGATTAGTTTACTTGATGGCTTTGTCGTACATATTTCAGTCTGAAATTTTTACACAATATAGAAAATTGAGCAAGCATAACGTGGGCGTTGGATTCATGTCATTCTGAGCACTAAATCAAAAGTTACAGACGACTTAGTGCGGACATGTCAAGTTGATTGGACAGTTCAAATGATCATTCTAAGGTGATCCTTGGTGTTTATTGAGTATCGGCTTATAAGTGAAGCATAATTCATGGAATCACGCAGTTTTAGATAGATTGGTTTACTTGGAGGCTTTGTCGTATCTATTTGAGTGTGAAAAATTTTCATAGTATAGAAAATTGAGCTAGTATAACGTGGGCGTTGGATTTATGTCATTGTGAGCTCTAAGTCAAAAGTTACAGACGATTTAGTGTGGACAGGTCAAGTTGATTGGTCAGTTCAAATAATCATTCTAAGCTGATCATTGGTGCTTATTGAATAAAGGCTTATAAGTGAAGCATAATGCATGGTATCACGCAGTTTGGGATAAATTGGTTTACATGGAGGTTTTGTGGTATCTATTTGAGTCTGAAATTTTGTAACAATATACAAAATTGAGCTAGCACACGGTGGGCATTGGATTCAAGTCATTCTGAGCACTAAATCAAAAGTTACAGACGATTTAGTGCGGACTTGTCAAGTTGATTGGACAGTTCAAATGATCATTTTAAGCTGATCATTGGTGCTGATTAAGTAATGGCTTATAAGTGAAGCATAATGCATGGCATCACGCAGTTTTAGATAGATTGGTTTACTAGGAGGTTTTGTCGTATCTATTTGAGTCTGAAATTTGGCACAATATAGAAAATGGAGCTAGCATAACGTGGGTGTTCGATTTATGTCATTCTAAGCTCAAAATCAAAAGTTACAAACAATTTATTTTGGATATGTCATGTTGGTTGGTCAGGTCAAATGATGAATCTAAGTTGACCATAGGTGCTCATTGAGTAAAGGCTTATAAGTGAAGCGTAATGCATGGCATCACGCAGTTTGGGATAGATTGGTTTACTTTGAAGCTTTTTCCTATTTGTTTGAGTCGAAAATTTTGTCACAATATAGAAAATTGAGCTAGCATAACATGGGCGTTGGATTCATGTCACACTACAAGAAAATATGCGAAAGTAGTCGCAAAACTGTATTTTGCGACTACTTTGCGACCACGTGATGTGGTCGCAAAATAATAGTCGGAAAATTAATTAGTCGCAAATCAGTCGCACATTTGCGACTGATTTGCGACTGATTTGCGACCACGGGCATAGTGGTTATTTTGCGACTAATTTGCGACCACAACCGTGGTCGCTATTTTTGAGGCTAATTTGCCACTGAATTTCCGTAACAAATTTTGCTACTGTTTTGCAACTACGGTTGTGGTTGCTAAATTTGTAGTCGCAAAACAGTCGCAATTTTTTATGACTGATTTGCGACTACGGTAGAACCGCAGTTGCAAATCAGTCACTGTTTTTTGTGACTGTTTTGCGACTGCAGGAGAACCGTAGTCGCAAATAAGTCACAAAAAATTGTGACTGTTTTGCGACTACAGGAGAAACCCAGTCGCAAATCAGTCACAAATTTTTGTGACTGTTTTGCGACAAAAGGAGAACCGCAGTCGCAAATCAGTCACGCAAATTTGCGACTGATTTGCGACTACCAATTAATTTGGTGGGAGTTTGAACATTTTCGGTTTTTTCAAACTCCCTCCAAATTAATTAGTAGTCGGAAATCAGTCGCAAATTTGCGACTGATTTGCGACCACAAGTACATTTATCGGCTGTAAATGTGGTGCAAATCAGTCAAATTTGACTGATTTGCGACTACCAGTTAATTTGGTGGGAGTTTGAACGTTTAGCAAATTGAAATATTACATTGAAATTCATCTTCTAGTTCTGCAAATATGAAAGGGAGAAGTCTTTCCATAAAAACATGGCAGTCATGGCTTTTCATGCCCGAAAACTTTAGTCCATCCATATCCACACAATTTGCTAAATCTGCCGCATAGCCGTCCGGAAATTTGACATCATTTTTTATACATTCCAATAACCGTTCTTTCGCTTTTTGGGTCAATCGAAATATAGGAAATGGAGCATTACCCCGACCATCCACGTGCAACTCTTTTCGAGAGCAAACCTTCGCAATATCCAACCTTGACTTCACTGTATCTTTTGATTTCTCTTTCACATTCATAATAGTATTAATGATGTTATCGAAGAAATTCTTCTCTATACGGCAAGATTATGTCAAGATTAAGTCGAAGGTTAAGATCTGTCCAGTACGGCAACTCCGAAAATATACTTTCTTTGTGCCAATTATGCCAGCTGCCATAACCTTCTTCTTTACTTTCATGACCGTTTCCGCCGCACTCAGATGTTCTTAAAGGATTGACAGTTTTTATTCGCTCGTACAAAACTTGTTCACCTGTCAATGACTGTGGAGGACAGTCATTCAAAGCGTGCTTCCCTTTTAAAACATTTGTTTTATTTTTCCGTAACGGGTGACCATTAGGAAGAAACCTTCGATGACAATCAAACCAACACGTCTTTCTCCCATTTGGTAATTGAAATGCCTTCGTATCATCCATACAAATTGGACAGGCCAGCCTTCCATGCGTTGTCCATCCTGATAACATTCCATAAGCGGGAAAGTCGCTTATCGTCCAAAGTAACACAGCTTTTAGATTGAAATTTTGGTTCAGCGATACATCGTATGCATCAACTTTGATAGACCATAATTCTTTCAACTCATCAATCAAAGGTCGTAGGAATATGTCCAGACTAGCACGCGGATGATTTGGCCTCGAATTCAAAATAGTTAGAAATAAATACTCTTTCTTCATACACATCTCCGGTGGCAAATTATATGGAGTGATAATCACCGGCCATAATGAATGATTACGAGACATCCCAAATGGGTTGAACCCATCAGTACATCAGCCAAGATAAACATTTCGAGATTCAGCAACAAATCTAGGATGTAAATATTGAAAATTTTTCCACTCTGCAGCATCAAATGGATGACTCATTTCTCCGTCTTCTGCTTCATGCTCTGCGTGCCACCTCATTGCCGCTGCGGTTTTCTCGCTTTGATACATTCTTTTAAGTCTATCACCTATAGGTAAATAGCACATACGACGGAAAGGTATTCTCGTCCTGCCCTCGCTTGGTTTATACCGGGGGGAATCGCAAAATTTGCATTTTTCCCATTTCTCATCTTCTTTCCAAAATATCATACAATTTTTAACACACACGTCAATTGTATAAAACGGGAGGCCTAAATTTCGCATCAATTTTTCGGTTTCATAATATGAACCCGTCGCCTGATTCTCGTCGGGTAAATATTATGTAAATTGCTCCGCCCAAGAATCCATACATTTTTCTGGTAAATTAAAATCAGATTTGATGTTCATAAACCGAGCAGCTAAAGATAATTGTGAGTGCCCTTCATGACAACCATCATAACGTGGATTTTTTGCAGCTTCTAAAATGTTGTAAAACTTTTCTGCTTCTTCATTACGCCGTTCTTCTTCATAATTATAATTATAATTTTCTTCGTTCTGATTATAGTACTGATGATGATCATCAGTCGTTGTCTCACGAAATGCATCCGTCACCATTTCAACATATCTATTACCGGATATACCAACTGTTTCATCACTACTACAATCACGTCCTTGATTTCTTGGTACATCACCCCGACTAGTACTACTCGTCCCTAACTGAACATTCAACTCTTCTCCATGTTTATACCAAATATAATAATTTGACTATATAGATGACTCCATATTTTTCGTCCCGGAATAAATTTATCATTTTTGCAATTAATACAAGGACATAAAAACTTACCTCCACTACTTTGAGCTATAGGTTGACTACTTGCAAAATTCATGAACTGCTCAATGCCTTGTGCAAATTCCACCGAGATATTTCTTGTTTCATTATCAATTTTTCTGTACATCCAATCTCACGAATTATTATAATTTCCCCACATGTTTTACAAAACTTTTTACTTTTGATTTCGCAAATGAGAGAATGGGATGGTGCATATATATACAACATTTTGCGACTACTTTGCGACTACTTTGCCACTGATTTGCCACTACTTTGCGACTACCGCTATGTAGTCGCTTAAATGTTGTTATACCTAACACGCACATGTTTTTTATGGTGGCACTTTGCCACCACTTTTTTACTGCAGAGCCACTACATACCGTAGTCGCAAATTGGTCGCAATTTTAGCGACCAATAAGAGACTACAACCTGATTTTCCATATGTAGTCGCTAATCAGTCGCTATTTTGCGACTGATTAGCGACTACCAGGGTCAGTCTCAAGGCAGTCGCAACTCAGTCGCTAATTGGTTGCATATTGCGACTGATTTGCGACCACACTTATTGGTCACATATTTGCGACCAATTTGCGACTACTATTCCGTAGTCGCAAATTAGTCGCTAAACCATGGCAAATGTGGTCGCAAAAATTGCGACCACGTATGTAGTCACAAATTGCAGTCGCAAATTGGCAGTTTTCTTGTAGTGTCATTCTGAGCTCTAAATCCAAAGTTTTGGATGATTTAGTGCGGGCATGTCAGGTTGATTAGTCATTTCAAATGATCATTTTAAGCTGATCATTGGTGTTCATTGAGTAAAGGCTTATAAGAAAAGCATAATGCATGACATAACGCAGTGTGGGATATATTGGATGACTTGCAGGGTTCGTCGTATCTATTTGAGTCTGAAAAATTGTCATAGTATTGAGCTACCATAACGTGGGTGTTGGATTCTTGTCATTATGAGGTCTACATAAGAAGTTATAGAAAATTTAGTGCGGACTTGTCAAGTTGATTGGACAGTTCAAATGATCATTCTAAGCTGATCATTGGTGCTCATTGAGTAACGGCTTATAAGTGAAGCATAATGCATGGCTTCACGCAGTTTGAGATAAATTGGTTTACTTGGAGGCTTTGTCGTATCTATTTGAGTCTGAAATTTTGTCACAATATAGAAAATTGAGCTAGAATAATGTTGGCTTTGGATTCATGTCCTTCTGATCTCTAAATCAAAAAGTTAGAGGCGATTTAGTGCGGAATTGTCAAGTTGATTGGACAGTTCAAATGATCATTCTAAGCTGATCATTGGTGCTTATTGAATAACGGCTTATAAGTGAGCATAATGAATGGCACCACACAGTTGTGGATAGATTAGTTTACTTGAAGGCTTTGTCGTATCTATGTTGAGTCTGAAATTTTTACTCAATATAGAAAATTGAGCAAGCATAACGTGGGCGTTGGATTCATGTCATTCTGAGCTCTAAATCAAAAGTTACAGACGATTTAGTGCACACTTGTCAAGTTGATTGGTCAGTTCACATGATCATTCTAAGCTGATCATTGAATGATCATTGGTGCTTATTGAGTAACGGCTTATAAGTGAAGCATAATGCATGGCATCACACAGTTTTAGATAGATTGGTTTACTAGGACGCTTTGTCGTATCTATTGGACTCTGAAATTTTGTCACAATATAGAAAATGGAGCTAGCATAACGTGGAAGTTCGAATTATGTCATTCTAAGCTCTAAATAAAAAGTTACAAACGATTTAGTGCGGATATGTCATGTTGACTGGTCAGTTCAAATGATCAATCTAAGTTGACCATTGGTGCTCATTGAGTAAAGGCTTATAAGGGAAGCATAACACATGGTATCACGTAGTTTGGGATAGATTGGTTTACTTTGAAGCTTTCTCGTATCTGTTTGAGTCTAAAATTTTTTCACAATATAGAAAATTGAGCTAGCATAACATGGGCGTTGGATTCATGTCATTCTGAGCACTAAATCAAAAGTTATGGATGATTTAGTGCGGGCATGTCAGGTTGATTAGTCATTTCAAATGATACTTCTAAGCTGATCATTGGTACTCATTGAGTAAAGGCTTATAAGCGAAGCATAATGCATGACATATCGCAGTGTGGAATATATTGGATTACTTAGAGGGTTCGTCGTATCTATTTAAATCTGAAAAATTGTCATAGTATAAAAAATTGAGCTACCATAATGTGGGTGCTAGATTCATGTCATTATGAGGTCTAAATAAGAAGTGACAGACGATGGAGAGCGTTCATGTCAAGTTAATTGGTCAGTTCAAATGATCATTCTAAGGTGATCATTGGTGCTCATTGAGTAAAGGCTTATAAGTGAAGCATAATGCATGGTTTCACGCAGTTTGGGATAAATTGGTTTACTTGGAGGCTTTCTCGTATCTATTTGAGTCTGAAATTTTGTCACAATATAGAAAATTGAGCTAGCATAATGTTGGCGTTGGATTCATGTCCTTTTGATTTCTAAATCGAAAAGTTAGAGGTGATTTAGTGCGGATTTGTCAAGTTGATTGGACAGTTCAAATGATCATTCTAAGCTGATCATTGGTGCTTATTGAGTAAAGTGAGCATATTGCATGGCATCACGCAGTTTTGGATATTTTGGTTTACTTGAAGGCTTTGTCGTATCTATTTGAGTCTGAAATTTTAACACAAGATAGGAAATTGAGCTAGCATAACGTGGGCGTTGGATTCATGTCATTTTGAGCACTAAATTAAAAGTTACAGACGATTTAGTGTGGACTTGTAAAGTTGATTGGTCAGTTCAAATGATCATTCTAAGCTGATCATTGGTGCTCATTGAGTAAAGGCTTACAAGTGAAGCATAATGCATGGTATCACGCAGTTTGGGATAAATTGGTTTACATGGAGGTTTTGTCGTATCTATTTGAGTCTGAAATTTTGTAACAATATAGAAAATTGAGCTAGCACACCGTGGGCACTGGATTCATGTCACTCTGAGCTCTAAATCAAAAGTTACAGACGAATTAGTGCAGACATTTTAAGTTGATTCGTCAGTTCAAATGATCATTCCAAGCTGATCATTGGTGCTTATTGAGTAATGGCTTATAAGTGAAGCATAATGCATTGCATCACGCAGTTTTAGATAGATTGGTTTACTACGAGGCCTTGTCGTATCTATTTGAGTCTGAAATTTTGTCACAATATAGAAAATTGAGCTAGCATAATGTGGGCGTTGGATTTATGTCATTCTGAGCTCTAAATCAAAAGTTACAAACGATTTAGTGCGGATATGTCATGTTGATTGGTCAGTTCAAATGATCAATCTTAGTTGACCATTGCTGCTCATTGAGTAAAGGCGTATAAGTGAAGCATAATGCATGACATCCCGCAATTTGGGATAGATTAGTTTACTTGGAAGCTTTTTCGTATCTGTTTGAGTCTAAAATTTTGTCACAATATAGAAAATTGAGCTAGCATAACGTGGGTGTTGGATTAATGTCATTCTAAGCTATGGATGATTTAGTGCTGACATGTCAATTTGATTAGTCATTTCAAATGGTCATTCTAAGCTGATTGGTGGTGCTCATTGATTAAAGGCTTATAAGCAAAGCATAATGCATGGCATATCGCAGTTTGGGATATATTGGATTACTTTGAGGCTTCGTCGTATCTATTTGAGTGTGAAAAATTCTCATAGTATAGAAAATTGAGCCAGCATAACGTGGGTGTTGGATTCATGTCATTCTGAGCTTTAAATCAAAAGTTACGGACGATTTAGAACTTTCATGTCAAGTTAATTGGTCAGTTCAAATGATCATTGTAAGCTGATCATTGCTGCTCGTTGATTAAAGGCGTATAAGTGAAGCATAACGCATGGCATTACACAGTTTTGGATAGATTGGTTTACTTGGAGGCTTTGTCGTATTTATTTAAGTCTGAAATTTTGTCACAATATAGAAAATTGAGCTAGCATAACGTGAGCATTGGATTCATGTCATTCTGAGCACTAAATCTAAAGTTACTAGCGATTTAGTGCAGAATTGTCAAGTTGATTGGTCAGTTCAAATGATCATTCTAAGCTGATCATTGGTGCTTATTAAGTAACGGCATATAAGTGAGCATAACGCATGGCATCACACAGTTTTGCATAGATTGGTTTACATGGGGGCTGTGTCGTATCTATTTGAGTCTGAAATTTTGTCACAATATAAAAAATTGAGCTAGCATAACATGGGCGTTGGATTCTTGTCATTCTGAGCACTAAATAAAAAGTTACTGGCGATTTAGTTCGGACTTGTCAAGTTGATTGCTCAGTTCAAATGATCATTCTAAGCCGATCATTGTTGCTTATTGAGTAACGGCTTATAAGTTAACCATAATGCATGGCATCACGAAGTTTTGGATAGATTTGTTTACTTGGAGGCTTTGTCGTATCTATTTCAGTCTGAAATTTTGTCACAATATAGAAAATTGAGCTAGCATAACATGGGCGTTGGACTCATGTCATTCTGAGCACTAAATCAAAAGTTACAAACGATTTAGTGCGTACATGTCAATGTTATTGGACAGTTCAAATGATCATTCTAAGCTGATCATTGGTGCTTATTGAGTATCGGCTTATAAGTGAAGCATAATGCATGGCATCACGCAGTTTTAGATTGATTGGTTTACTTGGAGGCTTTGTCGTATCTATTTGAGTCTGAAAAATTGTCATAGTATAGAAATTGAGCTAGTATAACGTGGGCGTAGGATTTATGTCATTCTGAGCTCTAAATCAAAAGTTACAAATGGTTTAGTGCGGATATGTCAAGTTGATTGGTCAGTTCAAATGATCATTCTAAGCTGATCATTGGTCCTCATTGAGTAAAGGCTTATAGGTGAAGCATAATCGTTGCATCATGCAGTTTGGGATAAATTGGTTTACATGGAGGCTCCGTCGTATCTCTCTGAGTCTGAAATTTTGTAACAATATAGAAAATTGAGCAAGCACACCATGGGCGTTGGATTCATGTCACTCTGAGCTCTAAATCAAAAGTTACAGACGAATTAGTGCGGACATGTCAAGTTGATTGGTCAGTTCAAATGATCATTCTAAGCTGATCATTGGTGCTTATTGAGTAACGGCTTATATGTGAAGCGTAATGCATTGCATCACGCAGTTTTAGATAGATTGGTTTACTAGGAGGCTTTGTCGTATCTATTTGAGTCTGAAAATTTGTCACAATATAAAAAATTGAGCTAGCATAGCGTGGGCGTTGGATTTATGTCATTCTGAGCTATAAATCAAAAGTTACAAACGATTTAGTGCGGATATGTCATGTTAATTGGTCAGTTCAAATGATAAATCTTAGTTGACCATTGGTGCTCATTGAGTAAAGGCTTAGAAAATTGAGCTAGCATAACGTGGGTGTTGGATTAATGTCATTCTAAGCTATGGGTGATTTAGTGCTGACATGTCAATTTGATTAGTCATTTCAAATGGTCATTCTAAGCTGATCAGTGTTGCTCATTGAGTAAAGGCTTATAAGCAAAGCATAATGCATGGCATATCGCAGTTTGGGATATATTGGATTACTTGTAGGCTTCGTCGTATCTATTTGAGTGTGAAAAATTCTCATAGTATAGAAAATTGAGCTAGCATAACGTGGGTGTTGGATTCATGTCATTCTGAGCTTTAAATCAGAAGTTACGGACGATTTAGAACTTTCATGTCAAGTTAATTGGTCAGTTCAAAATATCATTGTAAGCTGATCATTGCTGCTCGTTGAGTAAAGGCGTATAAGTGAAGCATAACGCATGGCATCACACAGTTTTGGATAGATTGGTTTACTTGGAGGCTTTGTCGTGTCTATTTGAGTCTGAAATTTTGTCACAATATAGAAAATTGAGCTAGCATAACGTGGGCGTTGGATTCATGTCATTTTGAGCACTAAATCTAAAGTTACTAGCGATTTAGTGCAGAATTGTCAAGTTGATTGGTCAGTTTAAATGATCATTCTAAGCTGATCATTGGTGCTTATTAAGTAACGGCTTATAAGTGAGCATAATGCATGGCATCACGCAGTTTTGGATAGATTTGTTTACTTGGAGGCTTTGTCGAATCTATCTGAGTCAGAAAATTTGTCACAATATAGAAAATTGAGCTAGCATAACGTGGGCGTCGGATTCATGTCATTCTGAGCACTAAATCAAAAGTTATAGACGATTTAGTGCGGACATGTCAAGTTGATTGGTCAGTTCAAATGATCATTCTAAGCTGATCATTGGGGCTTATTGAGTAACAGCTTATAAGTCAACCATAATGCATGGCATCACACAGTTTTGGATAGATTGGTTTACTTGAAGGCTTTGTCGTATCTATTTCAGTCTGAAATTTTGTCACAATATAGAAAATTGAGCTAGCATAACATGGGTGTTGGACTCATGTCATTCTAAGCACAAAATCAAAAGTTACAAACGATTTAGTGCATACATGTCAAGGTTATTGGACAGTTCAAATGATCATTCTAAGCTGATCATTGGTGCTTATTGAGTATCGGCTTATAAGTGAAGCATAATGCATGGCATCACGTAGTTTTAGATTGATTGGTTTACTTCGAGGCTTTGTCGTATCTATTTGAGTCTGAAAAATTGTCATAGTATAAAAATTGACCTAGTATAACGTGGGCGTTGGATATATGTCATTCTGAGCTCTAAATCAAATGTTACAGACGATTTAGTGCGGACATTTCAAGTTGATTGGTCAGTTCAAATGATCATTCTAAGCTGATTTTTGGTGCTCATTGAGTAAAGGCTTATAGGTGAAGCATAATGCATGGTATCACGGAGTTTGGGATAAATTGGTTTACATGGAGGCTTTGTCGTATCTCTTTGAGTCTGAAATTTTGTAACAATATAGAAAATTGAGCAAGCACACCGTGGGCTTTGGATTCATGTCACTCTGAGCTCTAAATCAAAAGTTACAGACGAATTAGTGCGGACAAGTCAAGTTGATTGGTCAGTTCAAATGATCATTCTAAGCTGATCATTGGTGCTTATTGAGTAACGGCTTATAAGTGAAGCGTAATGCATTGCATCACGCAGTTTTAGATAGATTGGTTTACTAGGAGACTTTGTCGTATCTATTTGAGTATGAAATTTTGTCACAATATAGAAAATTGAGCTAGCATAGCCTGGGCGTTGGATTTATGTCATTCTGAGCTCTAAATCAAAAGTTACAAACAATTTAGTGCGGATATGTCATGTTGATTGGTCAGTTCAAATGATCAATCTTAGTTGACCATTGGTGCTCATTGAGTAAAGGCGTATAAGTGAAGCGTAATGCATGGCATCACGCAATTTGGGATAGATTGGTTTACTTAGAAGCTTTTTCGTATCTGTTTGAGTCTAAAATTTTGTCACAATATAGAAAATTGAGCTAGCATAACGTGGGCGTTGGATTCATATCATTCTGAGCTATAAATCAAAAGTTATGGATGATTTAGTGCTGACATGTCAATTTGATTAGTCATTTCAAATGGTCATTCTAAGCTGATCTGTGGTGCTCATTGAGTAAAGGCTTATAAGCAAAGCATAATGCATGGCATATCACAGTTTGGGATATATTGGATTACTTGGAGGCTTCGTCGTATCTATTTGAGTGTGAAAAACTCTCATAGTATAGAAAATTGAGCTAGCATAACGTGGGTGTTGGATTTCATGTCATTCTGTACTTTAAATCAAAAGTTACGGACGATTTAGAACTTTCATGTCAAGTTAATTGGTCAGTTCAAATGATCATTGTAAGCTGATCATTGCTGCTCGTTGAGTAAATGCTTATAAGTGAAGCATAACGCTTGGCATCACACAGTTTTGGATAGATTGGTTTACTTGGAGGCTTTTTCGTATCTATTTGAGTCTGAAATTTTGTCACAATACAGAAAATTGAGCTAGCATAACGTGGGCGTCGGATTCATGTCATTTTGAGCACTAAATCTAAAGCTAGTAGCGATTTAGTGCGGAATTGTCAAGTTGACTGGTCAGTTCTAATGATCATTCTAAGCTGATCATTGGTGCTTATTAAGTAACGGCTTATAAGTGAGCATAATGCATGGCATCACGCAGTTCTGGATAGATTGGTTTACTTGGAGGCTTTGTCGTATCTATTTGAGTTTGAAATTTTGTCACAATATAGAAAATTGAGCTAGCATAACGTGGGCGTTGGATTCATGTCATTCTGAGCACTAAATAAAAAGTTACTGGCGATTTAGTGCGGGCTTGTCAAGTTGATTACTCAGTTTAAATGATCATTCTAACCTGATCATTGTTGCTTATTGAGTAACGGCTTATAAGTTAACCATAATGCATTGCATCACAGAGTTTTAGATAGATTGGTTTACTAGGAGGCTTTGTCTTATCTATTTGAGTCTGAAATTTTGTCACAATATAGAAAATTGAGCTAGCATAGCGTGGGCGTTGGATTTATGTCATATTGAGCTCTAAATGAAAAGTTACAAACGATTTAGTGCGGATATGTCATGTTGATTGGTCAGTTCAAATGATCAATCTTAGTTGACCATTGGTGCTCATTGAGTAAAGGCGTATAAGTGAAGCATAATGCATGGCATCACGCAATTTGGGATAGATTGGTTTACTTGGAAGCTTTTTCGTATCTGTTTGAGCCTAAAATTTTGCCACAATATGGAAAATTGAGCTAGCATAACGTGGGCGTTGGATTCATATCATTCTGAGCTATAAATCAAAAGTTATGGATGATTTAGTGCTGACATGTCAATTTGATTAGTCATTTCAAATGGTCATTCTAAGCTGATCTGTGGTGCTCATTGAGTAAAGGCTTATAAGCAAAGCATAATGCATGGCATATCACAGTTTGGGATATATTGGATTACTTGGAGGCTTCGTCGTATCTATTTGAGTGTGAAAAATTCTCATAGTATAGAAAATTGAGCTAGCACAACGTGGGTGTTGGATTCATGTCATTTTGAGCTTTAAATCCGAAGTTACGGACGATTTAGAACTTTCATGTCAAGTTAATTGGTCAGTTCAAATGATCATTGTAAGCTGATCATTGCTGCTCGTTGAGTAAAGGCTTATAAGTGAAACATAACGCATGGCATCACATAAGTTTGGATAGATTGGTTTACTTGGAGGCTTTGTCGTATCTATTTGAGTCTGAAATTTTGTCACAATACAGAAAATTGAGCCAGCATAACGTGGGCGTTGGATTCATGTCATTTTGAGCACTAAATCTAAAGTTTCTAGCGATTTAGTGCGGAATTGTCAAGTTGATTGGTCAGTTCAAATGATCATTCTAAGCTGATAATTGGTGCTTATTAAGTAATGGCTTATAAGTGAGCATAATGCATGGCATCACGCAGTTCGGGATAGATTGGTTTACTTGGAGGCTTTGTCGTATATATTTGAGTCTGAAATTTTGTCACAATATAAAAAATTGAGCTAGCATAACATGGGCGTTGTATTCATGTCATTCTAAGCACTAAATAATAAGTTACTGGCGATTTTGTGTGGACTTGTCAAGTTGATTGCTCAGTTCATATGATAATTCTAACCTGATCATTGTTGCTTATGGAGTAACGGCTTATAAGTTAACCATAATGCATGGCATCACGCAGTTTTGGATAGATTTGTTTACTTGGAGGCTTTGTCGTATCTATTTGAGTCAGAAAATTTGTCACAATATAGAAAATTGCGCTAGCATAACGTGGGCGTTGGATTCATGTCATTCTGAGCACTAAATCAAAAGTTATAGACGATTTAGTGCGAACATGTCAAGTTGATTGGTCAGTTCAAATGATCATTCTAAGCTGATAATTGGTGCTTATTGAGTAACGGCTTATAAGTAAACCATAATGCATGGCATCACACAGTTTTGGAGAGATTGGTTTACTTGGAGGCTTTGGCGTATCTATTTGAGTCAAAAAATTTGTCACAATATAGTAAATTGCACTAGCATAACGTGGGTGTTGGATTCATGTCGTTGTGAGCACTAAATCAAAAGTTATAGACGATATAGTGCGAACATGTCAAGTTGATTGGTCAGTTCAAATGGTCATTCTAAGCTGATCATTGGTGCTTATTGAGTAACGGCTTATAAGTTAACCATAATGCATGGCATCACGCAGTTTTGGATAGATTGGTTTACTTGGAGGCTTTGTCGTATCTATTTGAGTCTGAAATTTTGTCACAATATAGAAAATTGAGCTAGCATAACGTGGGCGTTGGATTCATGTCATTCTGAGCTCTAAATCAAAAGTTACATGAACGATTTAGTGCGGACATGTCAAGTTGATCGCCAATTAAAATGATCATTCTAAACTGATCATTGGTGCTCATTTATTAAACTTATAAGTGAAGCATAATGCATGGCATCACGCAGTTTGGATAGATTGGATTACTTGGAGGCTTTGTCGTGTATCTATTTGAGTAAATTTTGTCATAATATAGAAAATTGAGCTAGCTTACCATAATGGGTTGGATTCATGTCATTCTGAGCTCTAAATCAAAATTACGCGATTTAGTGCGACATGTCAAGTTGATCGCCAGTTAAAAATGCTCATTCTAAACTGATCATTGGTGCTCATTATTAAAGCTTATAATGAATTATAATGCATGGCATCACGCATTTGGGATAGATTGGATTACTTGGAGGCTTTGTCGTATCTATTTGAGTCTAAATTTTGTCAATATAGAAAATTGAGCTAGCATAATGTGGCGTTGGATTCATGTCATTCTGAGCTCTAAATCAAAAGTTACGTCGATTTAGTGCGGACATGTCAAGTTGATCGGCCATTTAATATGATCATTCTAAATTGATCATTGGTGCTCAATTATTAAAGCCTTATAAGTGAAGAGCAATGCATGGAATCATGCATTTTGAGATATATTGGATTACTTGGAGGTTTTGTCGTATCTATTTGAGTCTGAAATTTCGTCACAATATAGAAAATTGAGCTAGCATAATATGGGCATTGGATTCATGTCATTCTGAGCTCTAAATCAAAAGTTACGGACGATTTTGTGCGGATATGTCAAGTTCATCGGCCAATTAAGGTGATCATTCTAAACTGATCATTGGTGCTCAATTATTAAAACCTTATAAGTGAAGCATAATGCATGGAATCACACCTTTTGGGATAGATTGGATTACTTGGAGGCTTTGTCGTATCTATTTGAGACTGAAATTTTTTTTCACAATATAGAAAATTGAGCGAGCATAATGTGGGCATTGGATTCATGTCATTCTGAGCTCTAAATCAAAAGTTACGGACGATTTTGTGCGGATATGTCAGGTTGATCGGCCAATTAA
>CM032165.1:13599358-13625213 GCA_018901935.1 Pugionium cornutum | reverse complement strand
CATGTTCTAGTGCTGAAGCAGAATATGGGGCTATGAGGAAGCTGACAAATGAAGTAACTTGGCTCAAAGCACTCTTGAAAGATTTCGGTATTGCACAACCAGGGCCAATTACCTTCCATTGTGATAATCAGGCAGCCATTCACATAGCTTCAAACTCAGTGTTTCACGAGAGGAGCAAGCACATAGAGATCGACTGCCATAAGGTTAGGGAGAAAGTTCAAGATGGAACCATTCTGCCATGTTATACAAGGAGTGAAGACCAACTAGCTGACATCTTCACAAAGGCAGCAAGTCTCAAAGTTTGCAAGAACATCTTTAGCAAACTTGGGCTTGTTGATTTATCACACCCATGATCAAAGGTCTCCTAATCCAAGAGCAATACACTCTTTTTCCCTTATTAAGGTTTTGTCCCAAGTGGTTTTCCTTAATAAGGTTTTTAATGAGGTGTTGCCTTGGGTTCCCAAGCTTAAGACTTTAGAGTGATTCCAAAGTCTTTAGCTTGAGGGGGAGTATTGACATAGGAAAATCAAATAAGACCTATCTTGACCTACAAGGCAAGTGTGAGCACGAAAATTCAGTTTGAATAACAAGGGAAATGAAAAAGGAGGGGTTATTATTAACCACATGGTTGAAATGGTTAAATAGCTACCTTGGGAGAAGAATCAAGGTGAAAAAGTCATGCCCATGCTGCACACAGTCTTGGCAACCACACCAAACACTCATGCCCATGCTGCACACAGTCTTGGCAACCACACCAAACAGTCATGCCCATGCTGTCTCCTCTCTTCTCATTGGTTGTTGACAGGCTCCTCCTCTATTCAAACTCATCCACAAGTTTGAATTCGTTTTCTTTTGTGTTCACATTGTAAATCCTCTATAAAAGGGCTGTAAAGACTCAATGTATAATATACTCTTAGGAGATTCTTCTCCATAAGTCTAAGTCATTTCTCATTTTCTCATACTTCTCTTTGAGTTTTTAGATTCAATTCTTCACATTTCTCCTCTATAATCTTAATATTCTTACAATGTCAAGTTGATTGGTCAGTTCAAATGATCATTCTAAACTGATCATTTGTGCTCATTGAGTAAAGGGTTATAACTGAAGCATAATGCATGGTGTCACGCAGTTTGGGATAGATTGGATTACTTGGAGGCTTTCTCGTATCTATTTGAGTCTGAAAAATTGTCATAGTATAGAAAATTGAGCTAGTATAACGTGGGCGTTGGATTCATGTAATTCAGAGCTCTAAATCAAAAGTTACATACAATTTAGGGCGGACATGTCTAGTTGATTCTTCAGTTCAAATGATCATTCCAATATGATCATTGGTGCTAATTGAGTAAAGGCTTATAAGTGAGGCATAATGCATGGTATCACGCAGTTTGGGATAGATTGGATTACTTGGAGGCTTTCTCGTATCTATTTGAGTCTGAAAAATTGTCATAGTATAGAAAATTGAGCTAGTATAACGTGGGCGTTGGATTCATGTCATTCAGAGCTCTAAATCAAAAGTTACATACAATTTAGTGCGGACATGTCTAGTTGATTGTTCAGTTCAAATGATCATTCCAAGCTGATCATTGGTGCTCATAGAGTAAAGGCTTATAAGTGAGGCATAATGCATGGCATCACGCAGTTTGGGATAGATTGGATTACTTGGAGGCTTTCTCGTATCTATTTGAGTCTGAAAAATTGTCATAGTATAGAAAATTGAGCTAGTATAACGTGGGCGTTGGATTCATGTCATTCAGAGCTCTAAATCAAAAGTTACATACAATTTAGTGCGGACATGTCTAGTTGATTGTTCAGTTCAAATGATCATTCCAAGCTGATCATTGGTGCTCATAGAGTAAAGGCTTATAAGTGAGGCATAATGCATGGCATCACGCAGTTTGGGATAGATTGGATCACTTGGAGGCTTTCTCTAATCTATTTGAGTCTGAAAATTGTCATAGTATAGAAAATTGAGCTAGTATAACGTGGGCGTTGGATTCATGTCATTTAGAGCTCTAAATCAAAAGTTACATACAATTTAGTGCGGACGTGTCTAGTTGATTGTTCAGTTCAAATGATCATTCCAAGCTGATCATTGGTGCTCATTGAGTAAAGGCTTATAAGTGAGGCATAATGCATGGCATCACGCAGTTTGGGATAGATTGGATCAGTTTGAGGCTTTGTCTAATCTATTTGAGTCTGAAAAATCGTCATAGTATAGAAAATTGAGCTAGTATAACGTGGGCGTTGGATTTATGTCATTCTGAACTCCAAATCAAAAGTTACTGACGATTTAGTGCGGACATGTCAAGTTGATTGGTCAAATCAAATGATCAATCTAAGCTGATCATTGCTGTTCATTGAGTAAAGGCTTATAAGTGAAGCATAATGCATAGCATCACACAGTTTGGGATAGATTGCATTACTCGGAGGCATTGTCGTATATATTTGAGTCTGACAAATTGTCATAGTATAGAAAACTGAACTAGCATAACGTGGGCGTTGGATTCATGTCATTCTGAGCTTTAAATCAGAAGTTACGGACGATTTAGTGCGGACATGTCAAGTTGATTGGTCAGTTCAAATGATCATTCTAAGCTGATCATTGGTGCTAATAGAGTAAAGGCTTATAAGTGAAGCATAATGGATGGCATCACGAAGTTTGGGATAGATCGATTACTTGGAGTCTTTGTCGTATCTATTTTAGTCTAAAAAATTGTCATAGTATAAAAAAATTGATCTAGCATAACGTGGGCATTGGATTCATGTCATTCTGATCTTTAAATCATAAGCTATAGGCGATTTAGTGCGGACATGTCAAGTTGATTGGTCAGTTCAAATGATCATTCTAAACTGATCATTTGTGCTCATTGAGTAAAGGGTTATAAGTGAAGCATAATGCATGGTGTCACGCAGTTTGGGATAGATTGGATTACTTGGAGGCTTTCTCGTATCTATTTGAGTCTGAAAAATTGTCATAGTATAGAAAATTGAGCTAGTATAACGTGGGCGTTGGATTCATGTCATTCAGAGCTCTAAATCAAAAGTTACATACAATTTAGGGCGGACATGTCTAGTTGATTGTTCAGTTCAAATGATCATTCCAAGCTGATCATTGGTGCTCATTGAGTAAAGGCTTATAAGTGAGGCATAATGCATGGTATCACGCAGTTTGGGATAGATTGGATTACTTGGAGGCTTTCTCGTATCTATTTGAGTCTGAAAAATTGTCATAGTATAGAAAATTGAGCTAGTATAACGTGGGAGTTGGATTCATGTCATTCAGAGCTCTAAATCAAAAGTTACATACAATTTAGTGCGGACATGTCTAGTTGATTGTTCAGTTCAAATGATCATTCCAAGCTGATCATTGGTGCTCATAGAGTAAAGGCTTATAAGTGAGGCATAATGCATGGCATCACGCAGTTTGGGATAGATTGGATCAGTTTGAGGCTTTGTCTAATCTATTTGAGTCTGAAAATTGTCATAGTATAGAAAATTGAGCTAGTATAACGTGGGCGTTGGATTCATGTCATTCAGAGCTCTAAATCAAAAGTTACATACAATTTAGTGCGGACATGTCAAGTTGATTGTTCAGTTCAAATGATCATTCTAAGCTGATCATTGGTGCTCATTGAGTAAAGGCTTATAAGTGAGGCATAATGCATGGCATCACGCAGTTTGGGATAGATTGGATTACTTGGACTTTTGTCGTATCTATTTGAGTCTGAAATTTTGTCACATAATAGAAAATTGAGCTAGCATAACGTGGGCGTTGGATTCATGTCATTCTGAGCAAAAAATCAAAAGTTACAGGAGATTTAGTGCGGATTTGTCAAGTTGATTGGACACTTAAAATGATCATTCTAAGCTGATCATTGGTGCTTATTAAGTAACGGCTTATAAGTGAGCATTATGCATGGCATCACGCAGTTTTGGATAGATTGGTTTACTTGGAGGCTTCGTCGTATCTATTTTAGTCTGAAAAATTGTCATAGTATAGAAAATTGAGCTAGCATAACGTGGGCGTTGGATTCATGTCATTCTGAGCTCTAAATCAAAAGTTACAAACGATTTATTGCGGACAGGTCAAGTTGATTGGTCAGTTCAAATGATCATTCTAAGCTGATCATTGGTGCTCATTGAGTAAAGGCTTATAAGTGAAGCATAATGCATGGCATCACGCAGTTTGGGATAGATTGATTACTTGGAGGCTTTCTCGTATATATTTGAGTCTGAAAATTGTCACAATATAGAAAATTGAGCTAGCATAACGTGGGCTTTGGATTCATGTCATTCTGAGCACTAAATCAAAAGTTACAGATTATTTAGTGCGGACATGTCAGGTTGATTGGTCAGTTCAAACGATCATTTCAAGCTGATCATTGGTGCTTATTGAGTAACGGCTTATAAGTGAAGCATAATGCATGGCATCACGCATTTTTAGATAGATTGGTTTACTTGGCGGCTTTGTCGTATTTATTTGAGTCTGAAAAATTGTCATAGTATAGAAAATTGAGCTATCATAACGTGGGCGTTGGATTCATGTCATTCTGAGCTCTAAATCAAAAGTTACGGACGATTTAGTGCGGACATGTCAAGTTGATTGGTCAGTTCAAACGATCATTCTAAGCTGATCATTGGTGCTCATTGAGTAAAGGCTTATAAGTGAAGCATAATGCATGGCATCACGCAGTTTGGGATAGATTGGATTACTTGGAGGCTTTCTAATCTATTTGAGTCTGAAAATTGTCATAGTATAGAAAATTGAGCTAGTATAACGTGGGCGTTGGATTCATGTCATTCAGAGCTCTAAATCAAAAGTTACATACAATTTAGTGCGGACATGTCTAGTTGATTGGTCAGTTCAAATGATCATTCTAAGCTGATCATTGGTGCTCATTGAGTAACGGCTTATAAGTTAACCATAATGCATGGCATCACGCAGTTTTGGATAGATTGGTTTACGTGGAGGCTTTTTCCTATCTATTTGAGTCTGAAATTTTGTCACAATATAGAAAATTGAGCTAGTATAACGTGGGCGTTGGATTCATGTCATTCTGAGCTCTAAATCAAAAGTTATTGATGATTTAGTGCGGACAGGTCAAGTTGATTGGTCAGTTCAAATGATCATTCTAAGCTGATCATTGGTGCTCATTGAGTAAAGGCTTATAAGTGAACCATAATGCATGGCATCACGCAGTTTGGGATAGATTGGATTACTTGGAGGCATTGTCGTATCTATTTGAGTCTGAAAAATTGTCATAGTATAGAAAAATTGCGCTAGCATAACGTGGGCGTTGGATTCATGTCAATGTGAGCACTAAATCAAAAGATATAGACGATATAGTGCGGACATGTCAAGTTGAATTGTCAGTTCAAATGATCATTCTAAGCTAATCATTGGTGCTTATTGAGTAACGGCTTATAAGTTAACCATAATGCATGGCATCACGCAGTTTTGGATAGGTTGGTTTACTTGGAGTCTTTGTCGTATCTATTTGAGTCTGAAAAAATTGTCATAGTATAGAAACTTGAGCTAGCATAACGTGGGCGTTTGATTCATGTCATTCTGAGCTGTAAATCAAAAGTTGGACAATTTAGTGCGGATGTCAAGGTTATTGGTCAGTTCAAATGATCATTTTAAGCTGATCATTGGTGCTTATTGAGTAAAGACTTATAAGTGAAGCATAATGCATGGCATCACGCAGTTTTAGATAGATTGGTTTACTTGGAGGCTTTGTCGTATCTATTTGAGTCTGAAAAATTGTCGAGTATAGAAAATTGAGCTAGCATAACGTATGCTGGATTCAAATCATTCTGAGCTCTAAATCAAAAGTTTACGATTTAGATGCGGACATGTCAAGGTTATTTGTCAGTTCAAATCATCATTTTAAGCTGATCATTGGTGCTTATTGAGTAACGGGTTATAAGTGAAGCATAATGCATGGCATCACGCAGTTTTAGATAGATTGGTTTACTTGGAGGCTTTGTCGTATCTATTTGAGTCTGAAAAATTTTCATAGTATAGAAAATTGAGCTAGCATAACGTGGGTGTTGGATTCATGTCATTCTGAGCTCTAAATCAAAAGTTACGGACGATTTAGTGCGGACATGTCAAGGTCTTTTGTCAGTTCAAAAGATCAATCTAAGCTGATCATTGGTGCTCATTGAGTAAAGACTTATAAGTGAAGCATAATGCATGGCATCTCTCAGTTTCGGATAGATTGGATCACTTGGAGACATTGTCGTATCTATTTGAGTCAGAAAAATTGTAAGAGTATAGAAACTTGAGGAAGCATAACATGGGCGTTGGATTCAAATCATTCTGAGCTCTAAATCAAAAGTTTCAGACGATTTAGTGCGGACATGTCAAGGTTATTGGTCAGTTCAAATGATCATTTTAAGCTGATCATTGGTGCTTATTGAGTAACGGGTTATAAGTGAAGCATAATGCATGGCATCACGCAGTTTTAGATATATTGGTTTACTTGGAGCCTTTGTCGTATCTATTTGAGTATAAAAAATTTTCATAGTATAGAAAATTGAGCTAGCATAACGTGGGCGTTGGATTCATGTCATTCTGAGCTCTAAATCAAAAGTTACGGACGATTTAGTGCGGACATGTCAAGGTCATTTGTCAGTTCAGAAGATCATTCTAAGCGGATCATTGGTGATCATTGAGTAAAGACTTATAAGTGAAGCATAATGCATGGCATCTCTCAGTTTCGGATAGATTGGATCAATTGGACGCTTTGTCGTATCTATTTGAGTCAGAAAATTGTCAGAGTATAGAAAATTGAGCTAGCATAACGTGGGCGTTGTATTCAAATCATTCTGAGCTCTAAATCAAAAGTTTCAGACGATTTAGTGCGGATATGTCAAGGTTATTGGTTAGTTCAAATGATCATTTTAAGCTGATCATTGGTGCTTATTGAGTAACGGGTTATAAGTGAAGCATAATGCATGGCATCACGCAGTTTTGGATAGATTGGTTTACTTGGAGGCTTTGTGATATCTATTTGAGTCTAAAATTTTGTCACAATATTGAAACTTGCGCTAGCATAACGTGGGCGTTGGATGAATGTCATTCTGAGCACTAAATCAAAAGTTACAAACGATGCGGACATGTCAAGTTGATTGGACAGTTCAAATGATCATTCTAAGCTGATCATTGGTGCTTATTGAGTAACGGCTTATAAGTGAAGCATAATGCATGGCATCACGCAGTTTTAGATAGATTGGTTTACTTGGAGGCTTTGTCGTATCTATTTGAGTCTGAAAAATTGTCAGAGTATAGAAAATTGAGCTAGCATAACGTGGGCGTTGGATTCAAATCATTATGAGCTCTAAATCAAAAGTTTCAGACGATTTAGTGCGGACATGTCAAGGTTATTGGTCAGTTCAAATGATCATTTTAAGCTGATCATTCGTGCTTATTGAGTAACGGGTTACAAGTGAAGCATAATGCATGGCATCACACAGTTTTTGATAGATTGGTTTACTTGGAGGCTTTGTCGTATCTATTTGAGTCTGAAAAATTGTCAGAGTATAGAAAATTGAGCTAGCATAACGTGGGCGTTGGATTCAAATCATTATGAGCTCTAAATCAAAAGTTTCAGACGATTTAGTGCGGACATGTCAAGGTTATTGGTCAGTTCAAATGATCATTTTAAGCTGATCATTGGTGCTTATTGAGTAACGGGTTATAAGTGAAGCATAATGCATGGCATCACGCAGTTTTAGATAGATTGGTTTACTTGGAGGCTTTGTCGTATCTATTTGAGTATGAAAAATTGTCATAGTATAGAAAATTGAGCTAGCATAACGTGGGCGTTGGATTCATGTCATTCTGAGCTCTAAATCAAAAGTTACGGACGATTTACACTACAAGAAAACATTAACATTTCCGACGGCATTTCCGACGGACAAAAAACCGTCGGCCTTTTTCGACGACATTACGACGGATAAGCGATAAATTACCAAGGGTTTGAAACCGTCGGAGGTCCGTCGGTAATTTCCGACGCCATAGAGATTGTTGGTAAATCGATGGTGAAAACTGACGGTAACCCGTTGCGTTTCTGACGATATCTTAATCGTCGGGATATCCTCTTTAAATTGTCGGAATATTACCGACGGCTTCAGATACGTTGGTAATATTCCGACGAGTTTGTGACGGATTATGTGTTTTATAGCCCGTCGGGAATCCGTCGGTAGACGTCGTCGGAAACCCATCGGAACTATCCGACCATTGTCGGATACAGTCGGAAATCCGTCGGAAATATACGTATCTTGTTAAAATTTTGTGTTTATCCATCGATGGTCGGACATCCATCGGAAAACCATCGGTTTATTTTCATAAGATTTATTCGAAATACGTGAATATCCAGTTGTGGTCGGTGACCGTCGGAATTCCGTCGGAAATAGAGAATATTCTGAAGAATAATCTTTTTACAGTTCGTAATTATTTGTTAATAATTCTTAATAATCTGTTAAAAAATCGTGATAATATCTATTTTTCAGTATAAATAAGCTATGATCTTTCAAAATTTTAACAGAACCAAAATTTTTTAAAAAATGTGTTCTTCGGGTTCTTTTGAGTATTTTCGATCGTGGATGGATAAACCTCGATATGATTCAACCACGGGGGAATTGACTGATGAATTTGCGCAAGGTGTTGAAGAGTTCATGACATTTGCATCAAAGAATAGCATGACATCGGAATACGGTAAAATGTATTGTCCGTGTATTAAATGTCGAAATCATAGATTAATCTCTGTTAGAGAAGTACGTAATCATTTGTATAGGAATGGATTTATGCCGGGTTACAAAATTTGGTATTCACATGGAGAAACTGATGCAACGATGCAATATTATGGTAGTACTTCAAAAAGGATAGATAATACTAATGTTAGGGTAGAGGAACCGACATCAGAAGTTGATATAAACGGAGGTACTGTTCAGATGGTGAATGATGCATTTCGTGAACAAAGAGAATCGTACATCGAAGATATTAGCAGAATAGAGGAACCTAATATGGAAGCCCGGAAATTTTTTGATATGTTAGATGCATCCAAGTAGCCTTTGTATAAAGGATGTAGAGATGGATTATCGCCTTTATCTGCTGCAAGCAGGTTGATGACGATAAAGACGGATTTCAACTTGCCTGAAGATTGTGTGAATGCGATAGCTGATTTTGTTAGAGATATATTACCTGAAGATAATATTGCACCTGCTTCATATTACGAGGTTCAAAAACTTGTATCTGGTCTTGGATTGCCATATAAGATGATCGATGTATGTATTGACAATTGCATGATCTATTGGAGAAATGATGAAAACCGCATGAAGTGTCGATTTTGTCACAAACCTCGATTTCAAGAGACAAGTGGTAGAGTACCTATTCCGCATAAACGGATATGGTATTTGCCATTAACAGAGAGGTTAAAGAGGTTATATCAATCTGAACACACGGCAAAACCTATGAGATGGCATGCAGAACATAATTCGAATGGAGAAATTGTGCATCCCTCGGATGCAGAAGCATGGAAACATTTTCAACAGGTTTATCCTAGTTTTGCATATGAGCCTAGAAACGTATACCTCGGGTTATCTACAGATGGATTCAATCCTTTTGGGAAGCATGGGAGGCAATACTCGTTGTGGCCAGTTATCGTTACACCTTATAATTTGCCTCCTTCTTTGTGCATGAAACGAGAGTTTTTATTTCTAACAATTCTCGTCCCTGGCCCAGAGCATCCTAAGCGATCGCTTGATATTTTCTTGCAGCCACTAATTCATGAGTTAAAAATATTATGGGAAAATGGTGTCGAAGCATTCGATGTTTCCAACCAATAGAACTTCTTGATGCGAGCTGTACTTATGTGGACGATAAGTGATTTTCCAGCATATGGTATGTTATCAGGATGGTCGACGCATGGAAGATTAGCATGCCCATATTGTCAAGATAATACTGATGCGTTCCAACTGAAACATGGACGAAAGACTAGTTGGTTCGATTGTCATCGTCGATTTCTACCACAAGATCATCCATATCGCCGGAGCACGACATTGTTTAGGAAAAAAAAAAATTTTGATGCTCCACCTCCTATTTTTGACGGGAATTATATGTTGACTCAACTTAGAGATTTTGGTGCTGAGAGAACGACTTCTTGTGGAGGTAACAGACATTACCCTGTTGATGGTTGTGGCGAATACCATAATGGGCACAAGAAGAGTATTTTTTGGGATTTACCATATTGGAAGGACCATTTGTTGCGCCATAATCTAGATGTTATGCACATTGAGAAGAATTGTTTCGACAACATAATGAATACCGTTCTAAATGTGCAAGGAAAAACAAAAGATAATTTGAAAGCTAGATTGGATTTGCCGGATATTTGTTCCCGGAAGGAACTACATGTAATGTCAAATGGAAAATCATTGTCTCCCGCATTCCGGTTAGATGCGCATGCAAAAGATGAATTCTTTGACTGGATTAAGCATAGTGTCAAATTTCCAGATGGATATGCATCTAATCTTCGTAATTGTGTCGATTCTATTGAAGGTAAATTTTCAGGGATGAAAAGTCATGATTGTCATGTTGTCATGCAAAGATTATTCCCATTTGCCTTTAGCGATCTACTGCCTAAAAACGACCACGGAGCAATTGCAGGTACGACGTTAAATTTACATTATTATATATATATAATAATATTTTCATATATTATATGATATTAAAATATATTTTTTATGTAGGGATTGGTGCTTTTTTCCGAGATTTATGTACAAGATCACTTACTGTAGACGATATCCGAAATTTGGAGGAAAAAATACCGGTTCTCATTTGTAACCTGGAGAAAATATTTCCACCAGCATTTTTTGATGTTATGGAGCATCTTCCTATTCACCTCCCTAGAGAAGCAGCCCTTGGAGGACCTGTTCAGTACAGATGGATGTATCCTTTTGAGAGATATATGTTCCACCTAAAGAAAAAAGTTAAAAATCTTGCCAGGGTTGAAGGTTCAATTGTCGCACAAAGTATTAATGAAGAAACATCTAACTTTGCTAGCTACTATTTTCCATCGCAATTGCAAACAAAAAATAGACGACCTTCACGACATGATGATGGAGGAGAAAAACCAAGCTATCCAGTGTATGTGCCAGAAATATTTGCACAAATTGGACGTTTAAGTGGAAAAGGGAAGATGCGACGCCTATCAGAGGAGGAACACAATCACTTACATTTGTATATTTTGACAAATTGCGATGACGTTTTGGAATATGAAAGGTACATTCAATTTAATTTTGTTTTTAGTTATTATTATAATTTATTGTTAATTTATTTTTTTATAATTAACAGGATATACATGGAACAAATACGTGTTCATTATTGAGATTACAACGAGAATGAGTTGGCCAAACTTAAAAAAAAAGCAAATTTGCAAAATGGTTGCATTTTTATGTTAGTGTTACCACAATTAATTACATAATTTTCAATAATAGTTTACTATATATCTATATATATATATATTTATAATTTAATACATTCTATTATTTTGTAGGTTACTACAGGTCCTTCTAGGGGCATAACGTTTCCCACGTGGTTAGTTGAGTTGGTGAGTGGTCCTACATTTACTGCAAAATCTTATCCAATGTACTGCACTCGTGGTTATGCTTTTAAGAGTCATCGCGAAGGAAACTCACAAACAACTTGTAATTATGGTGTATCATCTCAATCGGGAGAAATTGTATACAATGGTATTCTTCGTGAAATATTAGAAGTTCACTATCCAGGAATGATTGATTTGAGGTGTATTGTGTTCTATTGTGACTGGTATGACCCTGTCATGGGTCAACGTGAAGACGAATTCGGTGTTACATCTGTCCACTCTCGTAAGCGACATCGAAAATATGATCCTTTTATACTTGCATCACAAGCGGACCAGGTTTGTTACATTCGATATCCTCGTGTGAGAAACAAGCAAGATCCTTGGATTACAGTGACCTCAATACATCCTAGAGGAATGGTATGTGGTATTACCGAACAAGAGCCTATGCAACAAAGCACAATTGGTAACTTAGGTTCAATAGAAACTTCTCTTGAAGTTAACCTTGTTGTTGATGACACCACGAACGAAGATTACAACGTGTTTCAAGATTCAGAAGAAGAGATTGGCGAGTTTGACGACCAAAATTCAGCAAATTCGGAATATTCATCAGATTGAGATTAAATTTGTGATAATAATGTTTTATTTTATTTTTCACCAAAAAAGCTTGTAAAAAATGTTCACATTTTCTTCGTGGTTCTATAAATAGTTATGCAAAATTGAGAAATTAATAAATTTATTTAAAAGTCTACTAAAATTCTAAAATGATCTTTAATTTGAAATAACAATAATAAATAAGTAATACAAATATTTTGTTTAACAAGGTACATTGCTTTGGCTATTGCTAGAATTGGAGTAGTTTCGGACAACTTCCTTTGTTTGCTAAAACCGTCGGAAATCCATCGGAAATCTTTAATTGATATACATAACCGACGGATTTCCGACGGTTTTAGCACATCCGTCGGATATCCGTCGGAAAACAGTCCACTGAAATGTGGTCAGACTATTTGTCGAACATGCACAGCATTTAAGCCATCCGTCGAAATACCGACGGATTTCCGACGGTTTAAAATTTTAAGCGGGAATCATAATTTCTAATGCGGGTTTTCACGAAACTATTAATGCATTCCCGATGAATTCCCGACGGAAATTTCCGTCGAGAATGTGTAATATAACCTACGGTTCAATTTCTTCTCCTTTATCGTGTTTCTCTCCTTCTCTCTTCCTTTTCGCCTCCCCGCCGCCGTTTTTGCCTCGCCGACGACAGTTTTTGCCTCGCCGCCGACTGTTTACGCCGGAAGTTTCCTTAACTCGTCCGAAATCATGTAAGTTTTTTTCATTATTATATATACGGAGTTGAGAAGTTTCCATAACTGATTGATGCAGTTCTGGAAATAGTTTCCTCTCGTGGTAACCTGTTGGGTTTGATGAAAGTTATTTAAAAGATCATTTAAAAAATCGGTTTCCTCTCGTGACAATCCTGAGAACTATAAGAAGTTTAGATATTCCACAACATCCAACATTCTTATTTTACAGAGATTTAGTATCTGCTTTCCCAAAGGTATATGAACTAAGGCAGTAGTGCTGCAATAGATGGTAACTTAGATATGATTGTCTTGTAACAGAGTTGTCACGATTTATTTATAAGCCCAATTGGTAAGGGGAAATTTTTTGTTTGTCGACATTGTTTAGGGGTTTTATACTCTCTTTTTTGGTGTTAACCACGAAAAATTAGGGTTTTTTTTAAAAGAAATTTCACTGGAATGGGGAAGAAAATTTAACCTCGAAATTGACTTCATTTCTCCTCACCGTTCCAATTCATACTATGCTCCTCCTCCCTCGTAGTTTTCTGGGTTTTTGATTTCGTCCATGAAAATTCGGGTTGGAATGAGTTCCATTTTCTCCGTTTCCGGATTAGGTCTTCTCTCTGTTGTGTTTGTGCCGAGTCTCAGTTAACTTCCCGAGCTTGCACTTGCTCTGATCTCAAGGAAAACATATTCTGTGTTTAAATATACATATAATTTATTTAATCATTTCGGCTCAATAAAGTACCAAATAGCACTGCGGGGGAGAAATTTTGTCCCGAATAAGGTCGCAAAAGATCTGGGAGGTGATAAGCTAAAATTACCAAATTACCCTTAAACTAAACCAAACCAAAACCAAACCAAACCAAAACCAAACCAAACTAAACCACTAAGTTGTTTTTATAATTTTTATAAAAATATTATAAACATTAAAAAATTATAGGTCGTATCAAGATTACCAAAGACGTGGTGAGTCATCGACTCCGAGTTTTATACCAACTCAAGTTCCAGAATCTGCAAATGATTCTTTACGACCAATGACAATTGAAGAATTGGTTCAGCAGCCTGGTCGTGAACTTCTCACATTTCTCGATCCGAGACGTCAAGGAAACTCGACATGGTAAATTAAATTTTCTAAAATTATATTTAAAATAATTATTTTAATACTATTCTATAATTATATTTAAAATAATTATTTTAATACTATTGTAATAAAAATTCGTAGGTTTGGTATTTCAAACAATGGAATAAGCAAATCTATATTAAAGATGCTTCATTCTCTTTTGAATAAATCATATACCAAATTTCGAGATATTCCGTACGAAGAACGTCAGATTTGGTTCAGGACGTTTGTTGTACGTTATTTAAATTTTAAATATATAATTATTTTAAATATTTTTAATAATAATTTTTTAGTAATATATATTAAAATTTCGCAGCAAGAATTTACATTGGATCCCATGAATACAAAATTGGTGGAAGACGCTTTCGAAAAAGAGGCTGCAATACAATTTTCCCGCCATATGAACGAATGGAAACAAAAATGGAAAAAGGGAAAAGATAAACCAAGAGGGTTGAATGAGTCGGTTTGGAACGACTTTATTCGTTATTGGGAATCTTCCACCGCTGAGGTTATCTCGAAAACTAATTCGGGAAACCGGAACAGCGACCGAGGAGGCAAAGGCATTTATATTCACAATGCCGGATCGACTAGTTTTCTCAGACGAGCCGATCAATTGGTAAATTAATTATTCTATTAATTATTTATTATTATTTAAAAGTTTTTAAATTATTAATTTAGAATTTTTTTTATTTTTAGGCACAAGAAATTGGAGCGCCTCCAGATCACTTGCAACTTCTCGAGGCCGTCCACACAAACAAAAAGACTGGTCGTATCCAAGATGGTCTCGTTAGTGAGATCATCGAAAAAGTAAAAAAGAAAAAAGTGATATTCTAACCCAGCAATCTCCAGTTGGTTCTTCATCTTCGGTCGCTGAATTGCCGCGTTCTGAGATTAACCGTCTCGTTATTGATGTAAGTTTTTTTTTTAAAATATATAATTAATATTATAATAATTTTTATTAAATTTTTTAATAATATTTCTTATTTTTATAGGAAGTACCATTTTCAAAGGATCGTCATCCAGGACTCGGGAGAGATGCAGATACTGGTGGCGCAACATCTGCAGTTAGAAACGAGGAAAATGAACAGTTAAAAGAAGAAATGGCGTCCATGAAAATAGAGATGAATAATCTCAAAAACTTTGTAGAAATGATAAAAAATAAATTGCCTGATGACTTTTTTTCTCCTCCTTCTCCTCCTGCTCCTCCTTTGTAATTTGTAATTTAAAATAAATGTTTAATAATATTAATATTTATAATATTATTTTTATTAATTGTATGATTATTTTTAATAATATTAATTTAAATATTAAAATAAAAATTTAAAAATTAAATTTTTTTAATATTTATATTTTTAAAATATTTAATTAAATAATTAAATATTTTAAAAATATAAATATTAAAAAAATATTTTTTTTATTTTTTCAATTATTTGGTGTTTTCGACGGCTACTGTCGTCGGAAATTCCCGACGGAACAGGCCGTCGGAAATGTGTTGCTACATCCCGACGGTTATAAACCATCGGGAAATATCATCGGACAATATTTCCAACGGCACAAGTCATCGGAAAATGCCCTCGAAAATTCGTCGGCATTTTCCGATGTATCCGGACCATCGCAGATCCATCGGTTAATTCCGACGGAAGATTTTCATCGAACATCCGTCGGAATTTTCCGATGGCACAGTTAATCGCTAATCCGTCAGAAGTTCTCGATACCTTCCCGACGGAAGCGCATTTCCGACGAAATAGTCTCGACGGACTAGTTTCATCGGAAAGTAGTCGAGAAACCGTTTTACCGACATATTTCCGACGGATACAGCCGTCGGAAATACGCTGTTTTCTTGTAGTGTTAGTGCGGACATGTCAAGGTCATTTGTCAGTTCAGAAGAGCATTCTAAGCGGATCATTGGTGCTCATTGAGTAAAGACTTATAAGTGAGGCATAATGCATGGCATCTCTCTGTTTCGGATAGATTGGATCACTTGGAGGCTTTGTCGTATCTATTTGAGTCAGAAAAATTGTCAGAGTATAGAAAATTGAGCTAGCATAACGTGGGCGTTGGATTCAAATAATTCTGAGCTCTAAATCAAAAGTTTCAGACGATTTAGTGCGGACATGTCAAGGTTATTGGTCAGTTCAAATGATCATTTTAAGCTGATCATTGGTGCTTATTGAGTAACGGGTTATAAGTGAAGCATAATGCATGGCATCACGCAGTTTTAGATAGATTGGTTTACTTGGAGGCTTTGTCGTATCTATTTGAGTCTGAAAAATTGTCATAGTATAGAAAATTGAGCTAGCATAACGTGGGCGTTGGATTCATGTCATTCTGAGCTCTAAATCAAAAGTTTCAGACGATTTAGTGCGGACATGTCAAGGTTATTGGTCAGTTCAAATGATCATTTTAAGCAGATTATTGGTGCTTATTGAGTAACGGGTTATAAGTGAAGCATAATGCATGGCATCACGCAGTTTTAGATAGATTGGTTTACTTGGAGGCTTTGTCGTATCTATTTGAGTCTAAAAAATTGTCATAGTATAGAAAATTGAGCTAGCATAACGTGGGCATTGGATTCATGTCATTCTGAGCTCTAAATCAAAAGTTACGGACGATTTAGTGCGGACATGTAAAGGTCATTTGTCAGTTCAGAAGAGCATTTTAAGCGGATCATTGGTGCTCATTGAGTAAAGACTTATAAGTGAGGCATAATGCATGGCATCTCTCTGTTTCGGATAGATTGGATCACTTGGAGGCTTTGTCATATCTATTTGAGTCAGAAAAATTGTCAGAGTATAGAAAATTGAGCTAGCATAACGTGGGCGTTGGATTCAAATAATTCTGAGCTCTAAATCAAAAGTTTCAGACGATTTAGTGCGGACATGTCAAGGTTATTGGTCAGTTCAAATGATCATTTTAAGCTGATCATTGGTGCTTATTGAGTAACGGGTTATAAGTGAAGCATAATGCATGGCATCACGCAGTTTTAGATAGATTGGTTTACTTGGTGGCTTTGTCGTATCTATTTGAGTATGAAAAATTGTCATAGTATAGAAAATTGAGCTAGCATAATGGATTCATATGTCATTCTGAGCTCTAAATCAAAAGTTACATGATTTAGTGCGGACATGTCAAGTTGATTGGTCAGTTCAAATGATCATTCTAAGCTGATCATTGGTGCTTATTGAGTAACGGCTTATAAGTGAAGCATAATGCACGCAGTTTTGGATAGATTGGTTTACTTGGAGGCTTTGTCATTATCTATTTGAGTCTGAAAATTTTGTCAATATAGAAAATTGAGCTAGCATAACGTGGGCGTTGGATTCATGTCATTCTGAGCTCTAAATCAAAAGTTAGACATTTAGTGCGGACATGTCAAGTTGATTGGTCAGTTCAAATGATCATTCTAAGCTGATCATTGGTGCTCATTGAGTAAAGGCTTATAAGTGAAGCATAATGCATGGCATCACGCAGTTTGGGGATAGATTGGTTTACTTGGAGGCTTTGTCGTATCTATTTGAGTCTGAAATTTTGTCACAATATAGAAAATTGAGCGCGTTGGATTCATGTCATTCTGAGCTCTAAATCAAAAGTTATGATTTAGTGCGGACATGTCAAGTTGATTGGTGAGTTCAAATGATCATTCTAAGCTGATCATTGGTGCTTATTGAGTAACGGCTTATAAGTGAAGCATAATGCATGGCATCACGCAGTTTTGGGATAGATTGGTTTACTTGGAGGCTTTGTCGTATCTATTTGAGTCTGAAATTTTGTCACAATATAGAAAATTGAGCTAGCATAACGTGGCGTTGGATTCATGTCATTCTGAGCACTAAATCAAAAGTTACAGACGATTTAGTGGACATGTCAAGTTGATTGTCAGTTCAAATGATCATTCTAAGCTGATCATTGGTGCTTATTGAGTAACGGCTTATAAGTGAAGCATAATGCATGGCATCACGCAGTTTGGATAGATTGGTTTACTTGGAGGCTTTGTCGTATCTATTTGAGTCTGAAATTTTGTCACAATATAGAAAATTGAGCTAGCATAACGTAGGCGTTGGATTCATGTCATTCTGAGCACTAAATCAAAAGTTAATTTATTTAGTGCGGACATGTCAAGTTGATTGGTCAGTTCAAATGATCATTCTAAGCTGATCATTGGTGCTTATTGAGTAAAGGCTTATAAGTGAAGCATAATGCATGGCATCACGCAGTTTTGGATAGATTGGTTTACTTGGAGGCTTTGTCGTATCTATTTGAGTCTGAAAAATTGTCAGAGTATAGAAAATTGAGCTAGCATAACGTGGGCGTTGGATTCATGTCATTCTGAGCTCTAAATCAAAAGTTTCAGACGATTTAAAGCGGACATGTCAAGTTGATTGGTCAGTTCAAATGATCATTTTAAGCTGATCATTGGTGCTTATTGAGTAACGGGTTATAAGTGAAGCATAATGCATGGCATCACGCAGTTTTGGATAGATTGGTTTACTTTGAGGCTTTGTCATATCTATTTGAGTCTCAAAATTTTGTCACAATATAGAAACTTGCGCTAGCATAACGTCGGCGTTGGATTCACGTCATTATGAGCACTAAATCAAAAGTTACACACGATTTAGTGCGGACATGTCAAGTTGATTAGTTAGTTCAAATGATCATTCTAAGCTGATCATTGGTGCTTATTGAGTAACGGCTTATAAGTGAAGCATAATGCATGGCATCACGCAGTTTATATAGATTGGTTTACTTGGAGGCTTTGTCGTATCTATTTGAGTCTGAAAAATTGTCATAGTATAGAAAACTGAGGTAGCATAACGTGGGCGTTGGATTCAAATCATTCTGAGCTCTAAATCAAAAGTTTCAGACGATTTAGTGCGGACATGTCAAGGTTATTGGTTAGTTCAAATGATCATTTTAAGCTGATCATTGGTGCTTATTGAGTAACGGGTTATAAGTGAAGCATAATGCATGGCATCACGCAGTTTTGGATAGATTGGTTTACTTGGAGGCTTTGTGATATCTATTTGAGTTTGAAATTTTGTCACAGTATTGAAACTTGCGCTAGCATAACGTAGGCGTTGGATTAATGTCATTCTGAGCCCTAAATAAAAAGTTACAAACGATGCGGACATGTCAAGTTGATTGGACAGTTCAAATGATCATTCTAAGCTGATCATTGGTGCTTATTGAGTAACGGCTTATAAGTGAAGCATAATGCATGGCATCACGCAGTTTTAGATAGATTGGTTTACTTGGAGGCTTTGTCGTATCTATTTGAGTCTGAAAATTTTTCATAGTATGGAAAATTGAGCTACCATAACATGGGCGTTGGATTCATGTCATTCTCAGCTCTAAATCAAAAGTTTGACGATTTAGTGCGGACATGTCAAGTTGATTGGTCAGTTCAAATGATCATTCTAAGCTGATCATTGGTGCTCATTGAGTAACGGCTTATAAGTGAAGCATAATGCATGGCATCACGCAGTTTTAGATAGATTGGTTTACTTGGAGGCTTTGTCGTATCTATTTGAGTCTGAAATTGTGTATAGAAAATTGAGCTAGCATAACGTGGGCGTTGGATTCAAATCATTCTGAGCTCTAAATCAAAAGTTAGACGATTTAGTGCGGACATGTCAAGTTGATTGTCAGTTCAAATGATCATTCTAAGCTGATCATTGGTGCTTATTGAGTAAAGACTTTATAAGTGAAGCATAATGCATGGCATCACGCATTTTGGGATGAATTGGTTTACATGGAGGCTTTGTGTATCTATTTGAGTCTGAAATTTTGTCACAATATAGAAAATTGAGCTAGCATAACGTGGGCGTTGGATTCATGTCATTCTGAGCACTAAATCAAAAGTTACAGACGATTTAGTGCGGACATGTCAAGTTGATTGGTCAGTGCAAATGATCATTCTAACCTGATCATTGGTGGTTATTGAGTAACAGCTTATAAGTTAAGAAAAATGCATGGCACCACGCAGTTTTTGATAGATTGGTTTACTTGGAGGCTTTGTCGTATCTATTTGAGTCTGAAATTTTGTCACAATATAGAAAATTGAGCTAGCATAACGTGGGCGTTTGATTAATGTCATTCTGAGCACTAAATCAAAAGTTACAGACGACGCGGACATGTCAAGTTTATTGGTCAGTTCAAATGATCATTCTAAGCTGATCATTGGTGCTCATTGAGTAAAGGCTTATAAGTGAAGCATAATGCATGGCATCACGCAGTTTGGGATAGATTGGTTTACTTGGAGGCTTTGTCGTATCTATTTGAGTCTGAAATTTTGTCACAATATAGAAAATTGAGCGCGTTGGATTCATGTCATTCTGAGCTCTAAATCAAAAGTTATGATTTAGTGCGGACATGTCAAGTTGATTGGTCAGTTCAAATGATCATTCTAAGCTGATCATTGGTGCTTATTGAGTAACGGCTTATAAGTGAAGCATAATGCATGGCATCACGCAGTTTTGGGATAGATTGGTTTACTTGGAGGCTTTGTCGTATCTATTTGAGTCTGAAATTTTGTCACAATATAGAAAATTGAGCTAGCATAACGTGGGCGTTGGATTCATGTCATTCTGAGCTTTAAAACAAAAGTTTCATACGATTTAGTGCGGACATGTCAAGTTGATTGGTCAGTTCAAGTGATCATTTTAAGCTGATCATTAGTGCTTATTGAGTAACGGGTTATAAGTGAAGCATAATGCATGGCATCACGCAGGTTTTGATAGATTGGTTTACTTGGGGGCTTTGTCATATCTATTTGAGTATGAAATTTTGTCACAATATAGAAACTTGCGCTAGCATAACGTGGGCGTTGGATTCATGTCATTATGAGCACTACATCAAAACTTACACACAATTTAGTGCGGACATGTCAAGTTGATTGGTCAGTTCAAATGATCATTTTAAGCTGATCATTGGTGCTTATTGAGTAACGGCTTATAAGTGAAGCATAATGCATGGCATCACGCAGTTTTAGATAGATTGGTTTACTTGGAGGCTTTGTCGTATCTATTTGAGTCTGAAAATTGTCACAATATAGAAAATTGAGCTAGCATAACGTGGGCGTTGGATTCATGTCATTCTCAGCTCTAAATCAAAAGTTTCAGACGATTTAGTGCGGACATGTCAAGTTGATTGGTCAGTTCAAATGATCATTTTAAGCTGATCATTGGTGCTTATTGAGTAACGGCTTATAAGTGAAGCATAATGCATGGCATCACGCAGTTTTAGATAGAATGGTTTACTTGGAGGCTTTGTCGTATCTATTTGAGTCTGAAATTGTCATAATATAGAAAATTGAGCTAGCATAACGTGGGCGTTGGATTCATGTCATTATGAGCTCTAAATAAAAAGTTACAGACGATTTAATGCGGACATGTCAAGTTTATTGGTCAGTGCAAATGATCATTCTAAGCTGATCATTATTGCTTATTTAGTAACGGCTTATAAGTTAAGCATAACGCATGGCATCACGCAGTTTTGGATAGATTGGTTTACTTGGAGGCTTTGTATATCTATTTGAGTCTGAAATTGTCACAATATAGAAAATTGAGCTAGCATAATGGATTCATATGTCATTCTGAGCTCTAAATCAAAAGTTACATGATTTAGTGCGGACAATGTCAGGTTGATTAGTTATTTCAAATGATCATTCTAAGCTGATCATTGGTGCTTATTGAGTATCGGCTTATAAGTGAAGCATAATGCATGGCATCACGCATTTTGGGATGAATTGGTTTACATGGAGGCTTTGTGTATCTATTTGAGTCTGAAATTTTGTCACAATATAGAAAATTGAGCTAGCATAACGTGGGCGTTGGATTCATGTCATTCTGAGCTCTAAATCAAAAGTTACGGACGATTTAGTGCGGACATGTCAAGTTGATTGGTCAGTTCAAACGATCATTCTAAGCTGATCATTGGTGCTCATTGAGTAAAGGCTTCGAAGTGAAGCATAATAAATGGCATCATGCACATTTGGATAGATTGGTTTACTTGAGGCTTTGTCCTATCTATTTGAGTCTAAAATTTTGTCACAATATAGAAAATTGCGCTAGCATAACGTGGGCGTTGGATTCATGTCATTTTGAGCACTAAATCAAAGTTACAGACGATTTAGTGCAGACATATAAAGTTGATTGGTCTGTGCAAATGATCATTCTAAGTTGATCATTGGTGCTTATTGAGTAAAGGCTTATAAGTGAAGCATAATGCATGGCATCACAGTTTTGGATAGATTGGTTTACTTGGAGGCTTTGTCGTATCTATTTGAGTCTGAAATTTTTCACAATATAGAAAATTGAGCTAGCATAACGTGGGCGTTGGATTCATGTCATTATGAGCACTAAATCAAAAGTTACAGACGATTTAGTGCGGACATGTCAAGTTGATTGGTAGTTCAAATGATCATTCTAAGCTGATCATTGGTGCTTATTGAGTAACGGCTTATAAGTGAAGCATAATGCATGGCATCACGCAGTTTGGGATAGATTGGTTTACTTGGAGGCTTTGTATCTATTTGAGTCTGAAATTTTGTCACAATATAGAAAATTGAGCTAGCATAACGTGGGCGTTGGATTCAATGTCATTTTGAGCACTAAATCAAAAGTTATGACGATTTAGTGCGGACATGTCAAGTTGATTGACAGTTCAAATGATCATTCTAAGCTGATCATTGGTGCTTATTGAGTAAAGCTTATAAGTGAAGCATAATGCATGGCATCACGCAGTTTTAGATAGATTGGATTACTTGGAGGCTTTGTCGTATCTATTTGAGTCTGAAAAATTGTCACAGTATAGAAAATTGAGCTAGCATAACGTATGGCGTTGATTCATGTCATTCTGAGCTCTAAATCAAAAGTTACAGATTTATTTAGTGCGGACATGTCAAGTTGATTGTCAGTTCAAATGATCATTCTAAGCTGATCATTGGTGCTTATTGAGTAACTGCTTATAAATTAGCCATAATGCATGGCATCACACAGTTTTGGATAGATTGGTTTACTTGGAGGCTTTGTCGTATCTATTTGAGTCTGAAAAATTGTCATAATATAGAAAATTGAGCTAGCATAACGTGGGCGTTGGATTCATGTCATTCTGAGCTCTAAATCAAAAGTTACAGGCGATTTAGTGCGGACTTGTCAAGTTTATTGGTCAGTTCAAATGATCATTCTAAGCTGATCATTGGTGCTCATTGAGTAAAGGCTTATAAGTGAAGCATAATGCATGGCATCATGCAGTTTTAAATAGATTGGTTTGCTTGAAGGCTTTGTCGTATCTATTTGAGTCTGAAATTTGTCACAATATATAAAATTGAGCTAGCATAACATGGGCGTTGGATTCATGTCATTCTGAGCTCTAAATCAAAAGTTAGACATTTAGTGCGGACATGTCAAGTTGATTGGTCAGTTCAAACGATCATTCTAAGCTGATCATTGGTGCTCATTGAGTAAAGGCTTCTAAGTGAAGCATAATAAATGGCAACACACACATTTGGATAGATTGGTTCACTTGGAGGCTTTGTCGTATCTATTTGAGTCTGAAAATTGTCACAATATAGAAAATTGCGCTAGCATAACGTGGGCGTTGGATTCATGTCATTCTGAGCACTAAATCAAAAGTTACAGACGATTTAGTGCGGACATGTTAAGTTGATTGGACAGTTCAAATGATCATTCTAAGCTGATCATTGGTGCTTATTGAGTAACGGCTTATAAGTGAAGCATAATGCATGGCATCACGCAGTTTTAGATAGATTGGTTTACTTGGAGGCTTTGTCGTATCTATTTCAGTCTGCAATTTTGTCACAATATAGAAAATTGAGCTAGCATAACGTGTTGGATTCATGTTATTCTGAGCACTAAATCAAAAGTTACAGATGATTTAGTGCAGACGTTTCAAGTTGATTGGACAGTTCAAATGATCATTCTAAGCTGATCATTTGTGCTTATTGAGTAACGGCTTATAAGTGAAGCATAATGCATGGCATCACGCAGTTTTGGATAGATTGGTTTACTTGGAGGCTTTTGTCGTATCTATTTGAGTCTGAAATTTTGTCACAATATAGAAAATTGAGCTAGCATAACGTGGCGTTGATTCATGTCATTCGAGCTCTAAATCAAAAGTTACGAACGATTTAGTGCGGATATGTCAAGTTGATTGGACAGTTCAAATGATCATTCTAAGCTGATCATTGGTGCTTATTGAGTAAAGGCTTCTAAGTGAAGCATAATAAATGGCAACACACACATTTGGATAGATTGGTTCACTTGGAGGCTTTGTCGTATCTATTTGAGTCTGAAATTTTGTCACAATATAGAAAATTGCGCTAGCATAACGTGGGCGTTGGATTCATGTCATTCTGAGCACTAAATCAAAAGTTACAGACGATTTAGTGCGGACATGTTAAGTTGATTGGACAGTTCAAATGATCATTCTAAGCTG
This sequence comes from Pugionium cornutum, assembly GCA_018901935.1. Lineage (NCBI taxonomy): Eukaryota > Viridiplantae > Streptophyta > Magnoliopsida > Brassicales > Brassicaceae > Pugionium > Pugionium cornutum. Next base: position 13,600,727 of record CM032165.1, on the reverse strand, counting down.
ATCATTGGTGCTTATTGAGTAACGGCTTATAAGTGAAGCATAATGCGTGGCATCACGCAGTTTTGGATAGATTGGATTACTTGGAGGCTTTGTCGTATCTATTTGAGTCTGAAATTTGTCATAGTATAGAAAATTGAGCTAGCATAACGTGGGCGTTGGATTCATGTCATTCTGAGCTCTAAATCAAAAGTTACGGACGATTTAGTGCGGACATGTCAAGTTGATTGGTCAGTTCAAATGATCATTCTAAGCTGATCATTGGTGCTCATTGAGTAAAGGCTTTATAAGTGAAGCATAATGCATGGCATCACGCAGTTTTAGATAGATTGGTTTACTTGGAGGCTTTGTCGTATCTATTTGAGTCTGAAAAATTGTCACAGTATAGAAAATTGAGCTAGCATAACGTGGGCGTTGGATTCAAATCATTCTGAGCTCTAAATCAAAAGTTTCAGACGATTTAGTGCGGACATGTCAAGTTGAATTGTCAGTTCAAATGATCATTTTAAGCTGATCATTGGTGCTTATTGAGTACCGGGTTATAAGTGAAGCATAATGCATGGCATCACGCAGTTTGGGATAGATTGGTTTACTTGGAGGCTTGGTCGTATCTATTTGAGTTTGAAATTTTGTCACAATATAGAAAATTGAGCTAGCATAACGTGGGCGTTGGATTAATGTCATTCGAGCTCTAAATCAAAAGTTACGATTTAGTGCGGACATGTCAAGTTGATTGGTCAGTTCAAATGATCATTCTAAGCTGATCATTGGTGCTTATTGAGTAATGGCTTATAAGTGAAGCATAATGCATGGCATCACGCAGTTTTAGATAGATTGGTTTACTTGCAGGCTTTGTCGTATCTATTATTGTATCAAATTTTGTCACGATTTAGAAAATTGAGCTAGGTTAACATAGACTTTAGATTGGTGTCACTCCGAGCTCTAAATCAAAAGTTATAGACGATTTAGTGCGGACATGTCAAGTTGATTGGACAGTTCAAATGATCATTCTAAGCTGATCATTGGTGCTTATTGAGTAACGGCTTATAAATGAGCATAATGCATGGCATCACGCAGTTTTGGATAGATTGGTTTACTTGAAGGCTTTGTCGTATCTATTTGAGTCTAAAATGTTGTTACAATATAGAAAATTGAGCTAGCATAACGTGGGCGTTGGATTCATGTCATTCTGAGCACTAAATCAAAAGTTAGAGACGATTTAGTGCGGACATGTCAAGTTGATTGGACAGTTCAAATGATCATTCTAAGCTGATCATTGGTGCTTATTGAGTTGGCTTATAAGTTAACCATAATGCATGGCATCACGCAGTTTTGGATAGATTGGTTTACTTGGAGGCTTTGTCGTATCTAT
>CM032165.1:13573630-13598858 GCA_018901935.1 Pugionium cornutum | reverse complement strand
TATTTCAAATTAAAGATCATTTTAGAATTTTAGTAGACTTTTAAATAAATTTATTAATTTCTCAATTTTGCATAACTATTTATAGAACCACGAAGAAAATGTGAACATTTTTTACAAGCTTTTTTGGTGAAAAATAAAATAAAACATTATTATCACAAATTTAATCTGAATCTGATGAATATTCCGAATTTGCTGAATTTTGGTCGTCAAACTCGCCAATCTCTTCTTCTGAATCTTGAAACACGTTGTAATCTTCGTTCGTGGTGTCATCAACAACAAGGTTAACTTCAAGAGAAGTTTCTATTGAACCTAAGTTACCAATTGTGCTTTGTTGCATAGGCTCTTGTTCGGTAATACCACATACCATTCCTCTAGGATGTATTGAGGTCACTGTAATCCAAGGATCTTGCTTGTTTCTCACACGAGGATATCGAATGTAACAAACCTGGTCCGCTTGTGATGCAAGTATAAAAGGATCATATTTTCGATGTCGCTTACGAGAGTGGACAGATGTAACACCGAATTCGTCTTCACGTTGACCCATGACAAGGTCATACCAGTCACAATAGAACACAATACACCTCAAATCAATCATTCCTGGATAGTGAACTTCTAATATTTCACGAAGAATACCATTGTATACAATTTCTCCCGATTGAGATGATACACCATAATTACAAGTTGTTTGTGAGTTTCCTTCGCGATGACTCTTAAAAGCATAACCACGAGTGCAGTACATTGGATAAGATTTTGCAGTAAATGTAGGACCACTCACCAACTCAACTAACCACGTGGGAAACGTTATGCCCCTAGAAGGACCTGTAGTAACCTACAAAATAATAGAATGTATTAAATTATAAATATATATATATATATAGATATATAGTAAACTATTATTGAAAATTATGTAATTAATTGTGGTAACACTAACATAAAAATGCAACCATTTTGCAAATTTGCTTTTTTTTAAGTTTGGCCAACTCATTCTCGCTGTAATCTGAATAATGAACACGTATTTGTTCCATGTATATCCTGTTAATTATAAAAAAATAAATTAACAATAAATTATAATAATAACTAAAAACAAAATTAAATTGAATGTACCTTTCATATTCCAAAACGTCATCGCAATTTGTCAAAATATACAAATGTAAGTGATTGTGTTCCTCCTCTGATAGGCGTCGCATCTTCCCTTTTCCACTTAAACGTCCAATTTGTGCAAATATTTCTGGCACATACACTGGATAGCTTGGTTTTTCTCCTCCATCATCATGTCGTGAAGGTCGTCTATTTTTTGTTTGCAATTGCGATGGAAAATAGTAGCTAGCAAAGTTAGATGTTTCTTCATTAATACTTTGTGCGACAATTGAACCTTCAACCCTGGCAAGATTTTTAACTTTTTTCTTTAGGTGGAACATATATCTCTCAAAAGGATACATCCATCTGTACTGAACAGGTCCTCCAAGGGCTGCTTCTCTAGGGAGGTGAATAGGAAGATGCTCCATAACATCAAAAAATGCTGGTGGAAATATTTTCTCCAGGTTACAAATGAGAACCGGTATTTTTCCCTCCAAATTTCGGATATCGTCTACAGTAAGTGATCTTGTACATAAATCTCGGAAAAAAGCACCAATCCCTACATAAAAAATATATTTTAATATCATATAATATATGAAAATATTATTATATATATATAATAATGTAAATTTAACGTCGTACCTGCAATTGCTCCGTGGATGTTTTTAGGCAGTAGATCGCTAAAGGCAAATGAGAATAATCTTTGCATGACAACATGACAATCATGACTTTTCATCCCTGAAAATTTACCTTCAATAGAATCGACACAATTACGAAGATTAGATGCATATCCATCTGGAAATTTGACACTATGCTTAATCCAGTCAAAGAATTCATCTTTTGCATGCGCATCTAACCGGAATGCGGGAGACAATGATTTTCCATTTGACATTACATGTAGTTCCTTCCGGGAACAAATATCCGGCAAATCCAATCTAGCTTTCAAATTATCTTTTGTTTTTCCTTGCACATTTAGAACGGTATTCATTATGTTGTCGAAACAATTCTTCTCAATGTGCATAACATCTAGATTATGGCGCAACAAATGGTCCTTCCAATATGGTAAATCCCAAAAAATACTCTTCTTGTGCCCATTATGGTATTCGCCACAACCATCAATAGGGTAATGTCTGTTACCTCCACAAGAAGTCGTTCTCTCAGCACCAAAATCTCTAAGTTGAGTCAACATATAATTCCCGTCAAAAATAGGAGGTGGAGCATCAAAATTTTTTTTTTTCCTAAACAATGTCGTGCTCTGGCGATATGGATGATCTTGTGGTAGAAATCGACGATGACAATCGAACCAACTAGTCTTTCGTCCATGTTTCAGTTGGAACGCATCAGTATTATCTTGACAATATGGGCATGCTAATCTTCCATGCGTCGACCATCCTGATAACATACCATATGCTGGAAAATCACTTATCGTCCACATAAGTACAGCTCGCATCAAGAAGTTCTGTTGGTTGGAAACATCGAATGCTTCGACACCATTTTCCCATAATATGTTTAACTCATGAATTAGTGGCTGCAAGAAAATATCAAGCGATCGCTTAGGATGCTCTGGGCCGGGGACGAGAATTGTTAGAAATAAAAACTCTCGTTTCATGCACAAAGAAGAAGGCAAATTATAAGGTGTAACGATAACTGGCCACAACGAGTATTGCCTCCCATGCTTCCCAAAAGGATTGAATCCATCTGTAGATAACCCGAGGTATACGTTTCTAGGCTCATATGCAAAACTAGGATAAACCTATTGAAAATGTTTCCATGCTTCTGCATCCGAGGGATGCACAATTTCTCCATTCGAATTATGTTCTGCATGCCATCTCATAGGTTTTGCCATGTGTTCAGATTGATATAACCTCTTTAACCTCTCTGTTAATGGCAAATACCACATCCGTTTATGTGGAATAGGTACTCTACCGCTTGTCTCTTGAAATCGAGGTTTGTGACAAAATTGGCACTTCATGCGGTTTTCATCATTTCTCTAATAGATTCATGCAGTTGTCAATACATACATCGATCATCTGATACGGCAATCCAAGGCCAGCGACAAGTTTTTGAACCTCGTAATATGAATCAGGTGCAATATTATCTTCAGGTAATATATCTCTAACAAAATTAGCTATCGCATTCGCACAATCTTCAGCCAAGTTGAAATCCATCTTTATCGTCATCAACTTGCTTGCAGTAGATAAAGGCGATAATCCATCTCTACATCCTTTATACAAAGGCTTCTTGGATGCATCTAACATATTAAAAAATTCCGAGCTTCCAAATTAGGTTCTCTAACAGAGATTAATCTATGATTTCGACATTTAATACACGGACAATACATTTTACCGTATTCCGATGTCATGCTATTCTTTGATGCAAATGTCATGAACTCTTCAACACCTTGCGCAAATTCATCAGTCAATTCCCCCGTGGTTGAATCATATCGAGGTTTATCCATCCACGATCGAAAATACTCAAAAGAACCCGAAGAACACATTTTTTAAAAAAATTTGGTTCTGTTAAAATTTTGAAAGATCATAGCTTATTTATACTGAAAAATAGATATTATCACGATTTTTTAACAGATTATTAAGAATTATTAACAGATAATTACGAACTGTAAAAAGATTATTCTTCAGAATATTCTCTATTTCCGACAGAATTCCGACGGTCACCGACCACAACCGGATATTCACGTATTTCGAATAAATCTTATGAAAATAAACCGATGGTTTTCCGATGGATGTCCGACCATCGATGGATAAACACAAAATTTTAACAAGATACGTATATTTCCGACGGATTTCCGACTGTATCCGACAATGGTCGGATAGTTCCGATGGGTTTCCGACGACGTCTGCCGACGGATTCCCAACGGGCTATAAAACACATAATCCGTCACAAACTCGTCGGAATATTACCAACGTATCTGAAGCCATCGGTAATATTCCGACAATTTAAAGAGGATATCCCGACGATTAGGATATCGTCGGAAACGCAACGGGTTACCGTCAGTTTTCACCATCGATTTACCAACGATCTCTACGGCGTCGGAAATTACCGACAGACCTCCGACGGTTTCAAACCCTTGGTAATTTATCGCTTATCCATCGTAATGTCGTCGGAAAAGGCCGATGGTTTTTTGTCCGTCGGAAATGCCGTCGGAAATGTTAATGTTTTCTTGTAGTGTAAATCGTCCGTAACTTTTGATTTAGAGCTCAGAATGACATGAATCCAATGCCCACGTTATGCTAGCTCAATTTTCTATACTATGACAATTTTTCATACTCAAATAGATACGACAAAGCCTCCAAGTAAACCAATCTATCTAAAACTGCATGATGCCATGCATTATGCTTCACTTATAACCCGTTACTCAATAAGCACCAATAATCAGCTTAAAATGATCATTTGAACTGACCAATAACCTTGACATGTCCGCACTAAATCGTCTGAAACTTTTGATTTAGAGCTCAGAATGATTTAAATCCAACGACCACGTTATGCTTGCTCAATTTTCTATACTATGACAATTTTTCAGACTCAAATAGATACGACAAAGCCTCCAAGTAAACCAATCTATCTAAAACTGCGTGATGCCATGCATTATGCTTCACTTATAAGCCGTTACTCAATAAGCACCAATGATCAGCTTAGAATGATCATTTGAACTGACCAATCAACTTGACATGTCCGCACTAAATCGTCCGTAACTTTTGATTTAGAGCTCAGAATGACATGAATCCAACGCACACGTTATGCTAGCTCAATTTTCTATTATATGACAATTTTTCAGACTCAAATAGATACGACAAAGCCTCCAAGTAAACCAATCTATCTAAAACTGCGTGATGCCATGCATTATGCTTCACTTATAACCCGTTACTCAATAAGCACCAATGATCAGCTTAAAATGATCATTTGAACTGACCAATAACCTTGACATGTCCGCACTAAATCGTTGTAACTTTTGATTTAGAGCTCAGAATGACATGAATCCAACGCCCACGTTATGCTAGCTCAATTTTCTATACTATGAGAATTTTTCAGACTCAAATAAATACGACAAAGCCTCCAAGTAAACCAATCTATCTAAAAATGCATGATGCCATGCATTATGCTTCACTTATAAGCCGTTACTCAATAAGCACCAATGATCCGCTTAGAATGATCATTTGAACTGACCAATCAACTTGACATGTCCGCACTAAATCGTCCGTAACTTTTGATTTAGAGCTCAGAATGACATGAATCCAACGCCCACGTTATGCTAGCTCAATTTTCTATATTGTGACAAAATTTCAGACTCAAATAGATACGATAAAGCCTCCAAGTAAACCAATCTATCCAAAACTGCGTGATGCCATGCATTATGCTTCACTTATAAGCCGTTACTCAATAAGCACCAATGATCAGCTTAGAATGATCATTTGAACTGACCAATCAACTTGACATGTCCGCACTAAATCGCTGAACTTTTGATTTAGAGCTCAGAATGACATGAATCCAACGCCACGTTATGCTAGCTCAATTTTCTATATTGTGACAAATTTCAGACTCAAAATAGATACGACAAAAGCCTCCAAGTAAACCAATCTATCTAAAACTGCGTGATGCCATGCATTATGCTTCACTTATAAGTATCAATAAGCACCAATGATCAGCTTAGAATGATCATTTGAACTGACCAATCAACTTGACATGTCCGCACTAAATCGTGAATTTTTGATTTAGTGCTCAGAATGACATGAATCCAACGCCACGTTATGCTAGCTCAATTTTCTATATTGTGACAAAATTTCAGACTCAAATAGATACGACAAAGCCTCCAAGTAAACCAATCTATCTAAAATCGTGATGCCATGCATTATGCTTCACTTATAAGCCGTTACTCAATAAGCACCAATGATCAGCTTAGAATGATCATTTGAACTGACCAATCAACTTGACATGTCCGCACTAAATCGCTTGTAACTTTTGATTTAGTGCTCAGAATGACATGAATCCAACGCCCACGTTATGCTAGCTCAATTTTCTATATTGTGACAAAATTTCAGACTCAAATAGATACCACAAAGCCTCCAAGTAAACCAATCTATCTAAAACTGCGTGATGCCATGCATTATGCTTCACTTATAAGTCGTTACTCAATAAGCACCAATGATCAGCTTAGAATGATCATTTGAACTGACCAATCAACTTGACATGTCCGCACTAAATCGTCTGTAACTTTTGATTTAGTGCTCAGAATGACATGAATCCAACGCCCACGTTATGCTAGCGCAGTGTTCTATTGTGACAAAATTTCAGACTCAAATAGATACGACAAAGCCTCCAAGTAAACCAACCTATCTAAACTGCGTGATTCCATGCATTGTGCTTCACTTATAAGCCGGTACTCAATAAGCACCAATGATCAGCTTAGAATGATCATTTGAACTGACCAATCAACTTGACATGTCCGCACTAAATCGTGTGTAACTTTTGATTTAGTGCTCATAATGACATGAATCCAACGCCCACGTTATGCTAGCTCAATTTTCTATATTGTGACAAAATTTCAGACTCAAATAGATACGACAAAGCCTCCAAGTAAACCAATCTATCCAAAACTGCGTGATGCCATGCATTATGGTTAACTTATAAGTACTCAATAAGCACCAATGATCAGCTTAGAATGATCATTTGAACTGACCAATCAACTTGACATGTCCGCACTAAATCGTGTGTAACTTTTGATTTAGTGCTCATAATGACATGAATCCAACGCCCACGTTATGCTAGCTCAATTTTCTATATTGTGACAAAATTTCAGACTCAAATAGATATGACAAAGCCTCCAAGTAAACCAATCTATCCAAAACTGTGTGATGCCATGCATTATGCTTCACTTATAAGCCGTTACTCAATAAGCACCAATGATCAGCTTAGAATGATCATTTGAACTGACCAATCAACTTGACATGTCCGCACTAAATCGTCTTGTAACTTTTGATTTAGAGCTCAGAATGACATGAATCCAACGCCCACGTTATGCTAGCTCAATTTTCTATATTGTGACAAATTTCAGACTCAAATAGATACGACAAAGCCTCCAAGTAAACCAACCTATCTAAAACTGTGTGATTCCATGCATTATGCTTCACTTATAAGCCGGTACTCAATAAGCACCAATGATCAGCTTAGAATGATCATTTGAACTGACCAATCAACTTGATATGTCCGCACTAAATCGTGTGTAACTTTTGATTTAGTGCTCATAATGACATGAATCCAACGCCCACGTTATGCTAGCTCAATTTTCTATATTGTGAGAAAATTTTACTCAAATAGATACCAAAAGCCTCCAAGTAAACCAATCTATCTAAACTGCGTGATGCCATGCATTATGCTTCACTTATAAGTACTCAATAAGCACCAATGATCAGCTTAGAATGATCATTTGAACTGACCAATCAACTTGACATGTCCGCACTAAATCGCTGTAACTTTTGATTTAGAGCTCAGAATGACATGAATCCAACGCCCACGTTATGCTAGCTCCAAATTTCGATACTATGACAATTTTTTTCAGACTCTAATAGATACGACAAAGCCTCCAAGTAAACCAATCTATCTAAAACTGCGTGATTCCATGCATTATACTTCACTTTTAAGCCAATACTCAATAAGCACCAACGATCAGCTTAGCATGATCATTTGAACTGTCCAATCAACTTGACATGTCCGCACTAAATCGTCTCTTACTTTTGATTTAGTGCTCAGAATGACATGAATCCAACGCCCACGTTATGCTAGCTCAATTTTCTATATTGTAACAAAATTTCAGACTCAAATAGATACGACAAAGCCTCCTAGTAAACCAATCTATCTAAACTGCGTGATGCAATGCATTATGCTTCACTTATAAGCCATTACTCAATAAGCACCAATGATCAGCTTAGAATGATCATTTGAACTGACCAATCAACTTGACATGTCCGCACTAAATCGCTTGTAAACTTTTGATTTAGAGTGCTCTAATGACATGAATCCAACGCCCACGTTATGCTAGCTCAATTTTCTATATGACAATTTCAGACTCAAATAGATACGACAAAGCCTCCAAGTAAACCAATCTATCCAAAACTGCGTGATGCCATGCATTATGCTTCACTTATAACCTGTTACTCAATAAGCACCAATGATCAGCTTAAAATGATCATTTGAACTGACCAATAACCTTGACATGTCCGCACTAAATCGTACGAAAATTTTGATTTAGAGCTCAAAATGATTTGAATCCAACGCCTACGTTATGCTAGCTCAATTTTCTATACTCTGACAATTTTTCTGACTCAAATAGATACGACAAAGCCTCCAAGTGATCCAATCTATCCGAAACTGAGAGATGCCATGCATTATGCTTCACTTATAAGTCTTTACTCAATGACCACCAATGATCAGCTTAGAATGATCTTTGAACTGACCAATCAACTTGACATGTCCGCACTAAATCGCTGAACTTTTGATTTAGAGCTCAGAATGACATGAATCCAACGCCACGTTATGCTAGCTCAATTTTCTATATTGTGACAAATTTCAGACTCAAAATAGATACGACAAAAGCCTCCAAGTAAACCAATCTATCTAAAACTGCGTGATGCCATGCATTATGCTTCACTTATAAGTATCAATAAGCACCAATGATCAGCTTAGAATGATCATTTGAACTGACCAATCAACTTGACATGTCCGCACTAAATCGTGAATTTTTGATTTAGTGCTCAGAATGACATGAATCCAACGCCACGTTATGCTAGCTCAATTTTCTATATTGTGACAAAATTTCAGACTCAAATAGATACGACAAAGCCTCCAAGTAAACCAATCTATCTAAAATCGTGATGCCATGCATTATGCTTCACTTATAAGCCGTTACTCAATAAGCACCAATGATCAGCTTAGAATGATCATTTGAACTGACCAATCAACTTGACATGTCCGCACTAAATCGCTTGTAACTTTTGATTTAGTGCTCAGAATGACATGAATCCAACGCCCACGTTATGCTAGCTCAATTTTCTATATTGTGACAAAATTTCAGACTCAAATAGATACCACAAAGCCTCCAAGTAAACCAATCTATCTAAAACTGCGTGATGCCATGCATTATGCTTCACTTATAAGCCCTTACTCAATAAGCACCAATGATCAGCTTAGAATGATCATTTGAACTGACCAATCAACTTGACATGTCCGCACTAAAATCGTCCGTAACTTTTGATTTAGAGCTCAGAATGACATGAATCCAACGCCCATGTTATGCTAGCTCAATTTTCTATACAATGACAATTTCTAAGACTCAAATAGATACGACAAAGCCTCCAAGTAAACCAATGTATCAAAAAATGCGTGATGCCATGCATTATGCTTTACTTATAAGCCTTTACTCAATGAGCACTAACGATTAGCTTAGAATGATCATTTGAACTGAGCAATCACCTTGACATGTCCACTAAATCATCCGTAACTTTTGATTTAGAGCTCAGAATGACATGAATCCAACGCCCACGTTATGCTAACTCAATTTTCTATACAATGACAATTTCTCATACTCAAATAGATACGACAAAACCTCCAAGTAAACATTTATATCTAAAACTGCGTGATGCCATGCATTATGCTTCACTTATAACCCGTTACTCAATAAGCACCAGTGATCAGCTTAAAATGATCATTTGATTTGACCAATCAACTTGACATGTCCGCACTAAATCGTCTGAGACTTTTGATTTAAAGCTCAGAATGACATGAATCCAACGCCCACGTTATGCTAGCTCAATTTTCTATACTCTGACAATTTTTCAGACTCAAATAGATATGACAAAGCCTCCAAGTAAACCAATCTATCCAAACTGCGTGGATGCCATGCATTATGCTTCACTTATAACTTACTCAATAAGCACCAATGATCAGCTTAAAATGATCATTTGAACTGACCAATAACCTTGACATGTCCGCACTAAATCGTCTGTAAACTTTTGATTTAGAGCTCAGAATGATGAATCCAACGCCCACGTTATGCTAGCTCAATTTTCTATACTCTGACAAAATATCAGACTCAAATAGATATGACAAAGCCTCCAAGTAAACCAATCTATCCAAAACTGTGTGATGCCATGCATTATGCTTCACTTATAAGCCGTTACTCAATAAGCACCAATGATCAGCTTAAAATGATCATTTGAACTGACCAATCAACTTGACATGTCCGCACTAAATCGTCTGGAACTTTTGATTTAGAGCTCAGAATGACATGAATCCAACGTCCACGTTATGCTAGCTCAATTTTCTATATTATGACAATTTTTCAGACTCAAATAGATACGACAAAGCCTCCAAGTAAACCAATCTATCTAAAACTGCGGGATGCGATGCATTATGCTTTATAAGCTGTTACTCAATAACCACCAATGATCAGGTTAGAATGATCATTTGCACTGACCAATCAACTTGACCTGTCCGCACTAAATCGTCTGTAACTTTTGATTTACAGCTCAGAATGACATGAATCCAACGCCCACGTTATGCTAGCTCAATTTTCTATACTATGACAATTTTTCAGACGCAAATAGGTACGTCAAAGACTCCAAGTAAAGCAACCTATCTAAAACTGCGTGATTCCATGCATTATGTTTCACTTATAAGCCGTTACTCAATAAGCACCAATGATCAGCTTAACATGATCATTTGAACTGACCAATCAACTTGACATGTCCGCACTAAATCGTCTGGAACTTTTGATTTAGAGCTCAAAATGACATGAATCCAACGTCCACGTTATGCTAGCTCAATTTTCTATATTGTGACAAAATTTCAGACTCAAATAGATACGACAAAGCCTCCAAGTAAACCAATCTATCCAAAACTGCGTGATGCCATGCATTATGCTTCACTTATAAGCCGTTACTCAATAAGCACCAATGATCAGCTTAGAATGATCATTTGAACTGTCCAATCAACTTAACATGTCCGCACTAAATCGTCTGTAACTTTTGATTTAGAGCTCAGAATGACATGAATCCAACGCCCACGTTATGATAGCTCAATTTTCTATACTATGACAATTTTTCAGACTCAAATAAATACGACAAAGCCGCCAAGTAAACCAATCTATCTAAAAATGCGTGATCCCATGCATTATGCTTCACTTATAAGCCGTTACTCAATAAGCACCAATGATCAGCTTAGAATGATCATTTGAACTGACCAATCAACTTGACATGTCCGCACTAAATCGTTAGTAACTTTTGATTTAGAGCTCAGAATGACATAAATCCAACGCCAACGTTATACTAGCTCTATTTTCTATACTATGAAAATTTTTCAGACTCAAATATACGACAAAGCCTCCAAGTAAACCAATCTATCTAAACCTGCTTGATTCCATGCATTATGCTTCACTTATAAGCCGATACTCAATAAGCACCAATGATCAGCTTAGAATGATCATTTGAACTGTCCAATCAACTTAACATGTCCGCACTAAATCGTCTGTAACTTTTGATTTAGTGCTCAGAATGACATGAATCCAACGCCCACGTTATGCTAGCTCAATTTTCTATATTGTGACAAAATTTCAGACTCAAATAGATACGACAAAGCCTCCAAGTAAACCAATCTATCTAAAACTGCGTGATGCCATGCATTATGCTTCACTTATAACCCGTTACTCAATAAGCACCAATGATCAGCTTAAAATGATCATTTGAACTAACCAATAACCTTGACATGTCCGCACTAAATCGTCTGAAACTTTTGATTTAGAGCTCAGAATGATTTGAATCCAACGCCCACGTTATGCTAGCTCAATTTTCTTTACTCTGACAATTTTCTGACTAAAATAGATACGACAAAGCGTCCAATTGATCCAATCTATCCGAAACTGAGAGATGCCATGCATTATGCTTCACTTATAAGTCTTTACTCAATGATCACCAATGATCTGCTTAGAATGATCTTCTGAACTGACAAATAACCTTGACATGTCCCCACTACATCGTCCGTAACTTTTGATTTAGAGCTCAGAATGACATGAATCCAACGCCCACGTTATGCTAACTCAATTTTCTATACAATGACAATTTCTCAGACTCAAATAGATACGACAAAGCCGCCAAGTAAACCAATCTATCTTAAACTGCGTGAGGATATGCATTATGCTTCACTTATAACCCGTTACTCAATAAGCACCAATGATCAGCTTAAAATGATCATTTGAACTGACCAATAACCTTGACATGTCCGCACTAAATCGTCTGAAACTTTTGATTTAGAGCTCAGAATGATTTGAATCCAACGCCCACGTTATGCTATCTCAATTTTCTATACTCTGACAATTTTCTGACTCAAATAGATACGACAAAGCTTCCAAGTATACCAATCTAACAAAAACTGCGTGATGCCATGCATTATGCTTCACTTGTAACCCGTTACTCAATAAGCACCAATGATCAGCTTAAAATGATCTTTTGAACTGACAAATGACCTTGACATGTCCGCACTAAATCGTCCGTAACTTTTGATTTAGAGCTCAGAATGACATGAATCCAACGCCCAATGTTATGCTAGCTCAATTTTCTATACTATGACAATTTTTCAGACTCAAATAGATACGACAAAGCCTCCAAGTAAACCAAGCTATCTAAAACTGCGTGATGCCATGCATTATGCTTCACTTATAACCCGTTACTCAATAAGCACCAATGATCAGCTTAAAATGATCATTTGAACTGACCAATAACCTTGACATGTCCGCACTAAATCGTCAGAAACTTTTGATTTAGTGCTCAGAATTAATTGAATCCAACGCCCACGTTATGCTAGCTCAATTTTCTATACTCTGACAATTTTTCTGACTCAAATAGATACGACAAAGCCTCCAAGTGATCCAATCTATCCGAAACAGAGAGATGCCATGCATTATGCTTCACTTATAAGTCTTTACTCAATGAGCACCAATGATCAGCTTAGAATGATCATTTGAACTGACAAATGACCTTGACATGTCCGCACTAAATCGTCTGTAACTTTTGATTTAGAGCTCAGAATGACATGAATCCAACGCCCACGTTATGCTAGCTCAATTTTCTATACTATGACAATTTCAGACTCAAATAGATATGACAAAGCCTCCAAGTAAACCAATCTATCTAAAACTGCGTGATGCCATGCATTATGCTTCACTTATAAGTCGTTACTCAATAAGCACCAATGATCAGCTTAAAATGATCATTTGAACTGACCAATAACCTTGACATGTCCGCACTAAATCGTCCGAAACTTTTGATTTAGAGCTCAAAATGATTTGAATCCAACGCCTACGTTATGCTAGCTCAATTTTCTATACTCTGACAATTTTTCTGACTCAAATAGATACGACAAAGCGTCCAATTGATCCAATCGATCCGAAACTAAGAGATGCCATGCATTATGCTTCACTTATAAGTCTTTACTCAATGAGCACCAATGATCAGCTTAGAATGATCATTTGAACTGACAAATGACCTTGACATGTCCGCACTAAATCGTCTGTAACTTTTGATTTAGAGCTCAGAATGACATGAATCCAACGCCCACGTTATGCTAGCTCAATTTTCTATACTATGACAATTTTTCAGACTCAAATAGATACGACAAAGCCTCCAAGTAAACCAATCTATCTAAAACTGCGTGATGCCATGCATTATGCTTCACTTATAAGTCTTTACTCAATAAGCACCAATGATCAGCTTAAAATGATCATTTGAACTGACCAATAACCTTGACATGTCCGCACTAAATCGTCTGAAACTTTTGATTTAGAGCTCAGAATGATTTGAATCCAACGCCCACGTTATGCTAGCTCAATTTTCTATACTCTGACAATTTTCTGACTAAAATAGATACGACAAAGCGTCCAATTGATCCAATCTATCCGAAACTGAGAGATGCCATGCATTATGCTTCACTTATAAGTCTTTACTCAATGAGCACCAATGATCCGCTTAGAATGATCTTTTGAACTGACAAATGACCTTGACATGTCCGCACTAAATCGTCCGTAACTTTTGATTTAGAGCTCAGAATGACATGAATCCAACGCCCACGTTATGCTAGCTCAATTTTCTATACTATGACAATTTTTCATACTCAAATAGATACGACAAAGCCTCCAAGTAAACCAATATATCTAAAACTGCGTGATGCCATGCATTATGCTTCACTTATAACCCGTTACTCAATAAGCACCAATGATCAGCTTAAAATGATCATTTGAACTAACCAATCAACTTGACATGTCCGCACTAAATCGTTTGTAACTTTTGATTTAGTGCTCAGAATGACATGAATCCAACGCCCACGTTATGCTAGCTCAATTTTCTATATTGTGACAAAATTTCAGACTCAAATAGATACGACAAAGCCTCCAAGTAAACCAATCTATCCAAAACTGCGTGATGCCATGCATTATGCTTCACTTATAACCCGTTACTCAATAAGCACCAATGATCAGCTTAAAATGATCATTTGAACTGACAAATAACCTTGACATGTCCGCACTCAATCGTCTGAAACTTTTGATTTAGAGCTCAGAATGATTTGAATCCAACGCCCTTGTTATGCTTGCTCAAGTTTCTATACTCTGACAATTTTTCTGACTCAAATAGATACGACAAAGCCTCCAAGTGATCCAATCTATCCGAAACAGAGAGATACCATGCATTATGCCTCACTTATAAGTCTTTACTCAATGAGCACCAATGATCCGCTTAGAATGATCTTTTGAACTGACAAATGACCTTGACATGTCCGCACTAAATCGTCCGTAACTTTTGATTTAGTGCTCAGAATGACATGAATCCAACGCCAACGTTATGCTAGCTAAATTTTCTATATGGTGACAAAATTTTCGACTCAAATAGATACGACAAAGCCTCCAAGTAAACCAATCTATCTAAAACTGCGTGATGCCATGCATTATGCTTCACTTATAAGCCGTTACTCAATAAGCACCAATGATCAGCTTAAAATGATCATTTGAACTGACAAATAACCTTGACATGTCCGCACTAAATCGTCTGAAACTTTTGATTTAGAGCTCAGAATGATTTGAATCCAACGCCCACGTTATGCTAGCTCAATTTTCTATACTCTGACAACTTTTCTGACTCAAATAGATAATGACAAAGCCTCCAAGTAAATCCAATCTATCTAAACAGAGATGCCATGCATTATGCTTCACTTATAAGTCTTTACTCAATAAGCACCAATGATCAGCTTAGAATGATCATTTGAACTGACCAATGACCTTGACATGTCCGCACTAAATCGTCGTAACTTTTGATTTAGAGCTCAGAATGACATGAATCCAACGCTTATGCTAGCTCAATTTTCTATACTGACAATTTTTCAGACTCAAATAGATACGACAAAGCCTCCAAGTAAACCAATCTATCTAAAACTGCGTGATGCCATGCATTATGCTTCACTTATAACTTTACTCAATAAGCACCAATGATCAGCTTAAAATGATCATTTGAACTGACCAATAACCTTGACATGTCCGCACTAAATCGTTGTAAACTTTTGATTTAGAGCTCAAATGATTTGAATCCAACGCCCAATGCTTATGCTAGCTCAATTTTCTATACTATGACAATTTTTCTGACTCAAATAGATAATGCATAAAGCCTCCAAGTAAATCCAATCTATCTAAAACTGAGAGATGCCATGCATTATGCTTCACTTATAAGTCTTTACTCAATAAGCACCAATGATCCGCTTAGAATGATCTTTGAACTGACAAATGACCTTGACATGTCCGCACTAAATCGTCCGTAACTTTTGATTTAGAGCTGAGAATGACATGAATCCAACGCCCATGTTATGGTAGCTCAATTTTCCATACTATGAAAAATTTTCAGACTCAAATAGATACGACAAAGCCTCCAAGTAAACCAATCTATCTAAACATGCGTGATGCCATGCATTATGCTTCACTTATAAGCCGTTACTCAATAAGCACCAATGATCAGCTTAGAATGATCATTTGAACTGTCCAATCAACTTAACATGTCCGCACTAAATCGTCTGTAACTTTTGATTTAGTGCTCAGAATGACATGAATCCAACGCTCACGTTATGCTAGCGCAATTTTCTATATTGTGACAATTTTCAGACTCAAATAGATACGACAAAGCCTCCAAGTGAACCAATCTATCCAAATGTGTGTGATGCCATTTATTATGCTTCACTTAGAAGCCTTTACTCAATGAGCACCAATGATCAGCTTAGAATGATCATTTGAACTGACCAATCAACTTGACATGTCCGCACTAAATCGTCCGTAACTTTTGATTTAGAGCTCAGAATGACATGAATCCAACGCCCACGTTATGCTAGCTCAATTTTCTATACAATGACAATTTCTAAGACTCAAATAGATACGACAAAGCCTCCAAGTAAACCAATATATCT
Organism: Pugionium cornutum; assembly: GCA_018901935.1. Lineage (NCBI taxonomy): Eukaryota > Viridiplantae > Streptophyta > Magnoliopsida > Brassicales > Brassicaceae > Pugionium > Pugionium cornutum. The sequence goes on along the minus strand of CM032165.1, from coordinate 13,582,280 downwards.
AAAACTGCGTGATGCCATGCATTATGCTTCACTTATAACCCGTTACTCAATAAGCAACAATGATCAACTTAAAATGATCATTTGAACTGACCAATAACCTTGACATGTCCGCACTAAATCGTCTGAAACTTTTGATTTAGAGCTCAGAATTATTTGAATCCAACGCCCACGTTATGCTAGCTCAATTTTCTATACTCTGACAATTTTTCTGACTCAAATAGATACGACAAAGCCTCCAAGTGATCCAATCTATCCGAAACAGAGAGATACCATGCATTATGCCTCACTTATAAGTCTTTACTCAATGAGCACCAATGATCCGCTTAGAATGATCTTTTGAACTGACAAATGACCTTGACATGTCCGCACTAAATCGTCCGTAACTTTTGATTTAGAGCTCAGAATGACATGAATCCATCGCCCACGTTATGCTAACTCAATTTTCTATACAATGACAATTTCTCAGACTCAAATAGATACGACAAAGCCTCCAAGTAAACCAATATATCTAAAACTGCGTGATGCCATGCATTATGCTTCACTTATAACCCGTTACTCAATAAGCACCAATGATCAGCTTAAAATGATCATTTGAACTGACCAATCAACTTGACATGTCCGCACTAAATCGTCTGAAACTTTTGATTTAGAGCTCAGAATGATTTGAATCCAACGCCCGCGTTATGCTAGCTCAATTTTCTATACACTGACAATTTTTCTGACTCAAATAGATACGACAAAGCCTCCAAGTGATCCAATCTATCCGAAACAAAGAGATGCCATGCATTATGCCTCACTTATAAGTCTTTACTCAATGAGCACCAATGATCCGCTTAGAATGATCTTTTGAACTGACAAATGACCTTGACATGTCCGCACTAAATCGTCCGTAACTTTTGATTTAGAGCTCAGAATGACATGAATCCAACGCCCACGTTATGCTAGCTCAATTTTCTATACAATGACAATTTCTAAGACTCAAATAGATACGACAAAGCCTCCAAGTAAACCAATATATCTAAAACTGCGTGATGCCATGCATTATGCTTCACTTATAACCCGTTACTCAATAAGCAACAATGATCAGCTTAAAATGATCATTTGAACTGACCAATAACCTTTACATGTCCACACTAAATCGTCTGAAACTTTTGATTTAGAGCTCAGAATGATTTGAATCCAACGCCCACGTTATGCTAGCTCAATTTTCTATACTCTGACAATTTTTGAGACTCAAATAGATACGACAAAGTCTCCAAGTGATCCAATCTATCCGAAACTGAGAGATGCCATGCATTATGCTTCACTTATAAGTCTTTACTCAATGAGCACTAATGATCAGCTTAAAATGATCATTTGAACTGACCAATCAACTTGACATGTCCGCACTAAATCGTCTGAAACTTTTTATTTAGAGCTCAGAATGACATGAATCCAACGCCCACGTTATGCTAGCTCAATTTTCTATACTATGACAATTTTTCAGACTCAAATAGATACGACAAAGCCTCCAAGTAAACCAATCTATCTAAAACTGCGTGATGCCATGCATTATGCTTCACTTATAAGCCGTTACTCAATAAGCACCAATGATCAGCTTAAAATGATCATTTGAACTGACCAATCAACTTGCCATGTCCACACTAAATCGTTTGAAACTTTTGATTTAGAGCTCAGAATGATTTGAATCCAACGCCCACGTTATGCGAGCTGAATTTTCTATACTCTGACAATTTTTCTGACTCAAATAGATACGAGAAAGCCTCCAAGTGATCCAATCTATCCAAAATTGAGGGATGCCATGCATTGTGCTTCACTTATAAGTCTTTACTCAATGAGCACCAATGATCCGCTTAGAATGATCTTTTGAACTGACAAATGACCTTGACATGTCCGCACTAAATCGTCCGTAACTTTTGATTTAGAGCTCAGAATGACATGAATCCAACGCCCACGTTATGCTAACTCAATTTTCTATACAATGACAATTTCTCAGACTCAAATAGATATGACAAAGCCTCCAAATAAACCAATCTATTTTAAACTGCGTGATGCCATGCATTATGCTTCACTTATAACCCGTTACTCAATAAGCACCAATGATCAGCTTAAAATGATCATTTGAACTGACCAATAACCTTGACATGTCCACACTAAATCGTCCGAAACTTTTGATTTAGAGCTCAGAATGATTTGAATCCAACGCCCACGTTATGCTAGCTCAATTTTCTATACTCTGACAATTTTCTGACTCAAATAGATACGACAAAGCGTCCAATTGATCCAATCTATCCGAAACTGAGAGATGCCATGCATTATGCTTCACTTATAAGTCTTTACTCAATGAGCACCAATGATCAGCTTAGAATGATCATTTGAACTGACCAATGACCTTGACATGTCCGCACTAAATCGTCTGTAACTTTTGATTTAGAGCTCAGAATGACATGAATCCAACGCCCACGTTATGCTAGCTCAATTTTCTATACTATGACAATTTCAGACTCAAATAGATATGACAAAGCCTCCAAGTAAACCAATCTATCTAAAACTGCGTGATGCCATGCATTATGCTTCACTTATAACCCGTTACTCAATAAGCACCAATGATCAGCTTAAAATGATCATTTGAACTAACCAATAACCTTGACATGTCCGCACTAAATCATCTGAAACTTTTGATTTAGAGCTCAGAATGATTTGAATCCAACGCCCACGTTATGCTAGCTCAATTTTCTATACTCTGACAATTTTTCAGACTCAAATAGATACGACAAAGCCTCCAAGTAAACCAATCTATCTAAAACTGAGAGATGCCATGCATTATGCTTCACTTATAAGTCTTTACTCAATGATCACCAATGATCCGCTTAGAATGATCTTTTGAACTGACAAATGACCTTGACATGTCCGCACTAAATCGTCCGTAACTTTTGATTTAGAGCTCAGAATGACATGAATCCAACGCCCACGTTATGCTAGCGCAAGTTTCAATATTGTGACAAAATTTCAGACTCAAATAGATATGACAAAGCCTCCAAGTAAACCAATCTATCCAAAACTGCGTGATGCCATGCATTATGCTTCACTTATAAGCCGTTACTCAATAAGCACCAATGATCAGCTTAGAATGATCATTTGAACTGACCAATCAACTTGACATGTCCGCACTAAATCGCTGTGTAACTTTTGATTTAGTGCTCAGAATGACATGAATCCAACGCCCACGTTATGCTAGCTCAATTTTCAATATGGTGACAAAATTTCAGACTCAAAAAGATATGACAAAGCCTCAAAGTAAACCAATCTATCCTAAACAGTGTGATGCCATGCATTATGCTTCATTTATAACTTGTTACTCAATAAGCACCAATGATCAGCTTAAAATGATCATTTGAACTGACCAATAACCTTGACATGTCCGCACTAAATCGTCTGAAACTTTTGATTTAGAGCTCAGAATGATTTGAATCCAACGCCCACGTTATGCTAGCTCAATTTTCTATACTCTGACAATTTTTCTGACTCAAATAGATACGACAAAGCGTCCAATTGATCCAATCGATCCGAAACTGAGAGATGCCATGCATTATGCTTCACTTATAAGTCTTTACTCAATGAGCACCAATGATCCGCTTAGAATGATCTTTTGAACTGACAAATGACCTTGACATGTCCGCACTAAATCGTCCGTAACTTTTGATTTAGAGCTCAGAATGACATGAATCCAACGCCCACGTTATGCTAACTCAATTTTCTATACAATGACAATTTCTCAGACTCAAATAGATATGACAAAGCCTCCAAATAAACCAATCTATCTTAAACTGCGTGATGCCATGCATTATGCTTCACTTATAACCCGTTACTCAATAAGCACCAATGATCAGCTTAAAATGATCATTTGAACTGACCAATAACCTTGACATGTCCGTACTAAATCGTCTGAAACTTTTGATTTAGAGCTCAGAATTATTTGAATCCAACGCCCACGTTATGCTAGCTCAATTTTCTATACTCTGACAATTTTTCTGACTCAAATAGATACGACAAAGCCTCCAAGTGATCCAATCTATCCGAAACAGAGAGATGCCATGCATTATGCCTCACTTATAAGTCTTTACTCAATGAGCACCAACGATCCGCTTAGAATGATCTTTTGAACTGACAAATGACCTTGACATGTCCGCACTAAATCGTCCGTAACTTTTGATTTAGAGCTCAGAATGACATGAATCCAACGCCCACGTTATGCTAACTCAATTTTCTATACAATGACAATTTCTCAGACTCAAATAGATACGACAAAACCTCCAAGTAAACATTTATATCTAAAACTGCGTGATGCCATGCATTATGCTTCACTTATAACCCGTTACTCAATAAGCACCAATGATCAGCTTAAAATGATCATTTGAACTGACCAATAACCTTGACATGTCCGCACTAAATCGTCTGAAACTTTTGATTTAGAGCTCAGAATGATTTGAATCCAACGCCCACGTTATGCTAGCTCAATTTTCTATACTCTGACAATTTTCTGACTAAAATAGATACGACAAAGCGTCCAATTGATCCAATCTATCCGAAACTGAGAGATGCCATGCATTATGCTTCACTTATAAGTCTTTACTCAATGATCACCAATGATCCGCTTAGAATGATCTTCTGAACTAACAAATGACCTTGACATGTCCGAACTAAATCGTCCGTAACTTTTGATTTAGAGCTCAGAATGACATGAATCCATGCTCACGTTATGCTAGCTCAATTTTCTATACTATGACAATTTTTAATACTCAAATAGATACGACAAAGCCTCCAAGTAAACCAATATATCTAAAACTGCGTGATGCCATGCATTATGCTTCACTTATAACCCGTTACTCAATAAGCACCAATGATCAGCTTAAAATGATCATTTGAACTGACCAATAACCTTGACATGTCCGCACTAAATCGTCTGAAACTTTTGATTTAGAGCTCAGAATTATTTGAATCCAACGCCCACGTTATGCTAGCTCAATTTTCTATACTCTGACAATTTTTCTGACTCAAATAGATACGACAAAGCCTCAAAGTGATCCAATCTATCCGAAACAAAGAGATGCCATGCATTATGCCTCACTTATAAGTCTTTACTCAATGAGCACCAATGATCCGCTTAGAATGATCTTTTGAACTGACAAATGACCTTGACATGTCCGCACTAAATCGTCCGTAACTTTTGATTTAGAGCTCAGAATGACATGAATCCAACGCCCACGTTATGCTAACTCAATTTTCTATACAATGACAATTTCTCAGACTCAAATAGATACGACAAAGCCTCCAAATAAACCAATCTATCTTAAACTGCGTGATGCCATGCATTATGCTTCACTTATAACCCGTTACTCAATAAGCACCAATGATCAGCTTAAAATGATCATTTGAACTGACCAATAACCTTGATACGTCCGCACTAAATCGTCTGAAACTTTTGATTTAGAGCTCAGAATGATTTGAATCCAACGCCCACGTTATGCTAGCTCAATTTTCTATACTCTGACAATTTTTTGACTCAAATAGATACGACAAAGCGTCCAATTGATCCAATCTATCCGAAACTGAGAGATGCCATGCATTATGCTTCACTTATAAGTCTTTACTCAATGACCACCAATGATCAGCTTAGAATGATCTTTGAACTGACAAATGACCTTGACATGTCCGCACTAAATCGTCCGTAACTTTTGATTTAGAGCTCAGAATGACATGAATCCAAAGCCCACATTATGCTAGCTCAATTTTCTATATTGTGACAATTTTCAGACTCAAATAGATACGACAAAGCCTCCAAGTAAACCAATCTATCTAAACTGCGTGATGCCATGCATTATGCTTCACTTATAACCCGTTACTCAATAAGCACCAATGATCAGCTTAAAATGATCATTTGAACTGACCAATAACCTTGACATGTCCGCACTAAATCGTCTGAAACTTTTGATTTAGAGCTCAGAATGATTTGAATCCAACGCCCACGTTATGCTAGCTCAATTTTCTATACTCTGACAATTTTCTGACTCAAATAGATACGACAAAGCGTCCAATTGTTCCAATCTATCCGAAATTGAGAGATGCCATGCATTATGCTTCACTTATAAGTCTTTACTCAATGATCACCAATGATCTGCTTAGAATGATCTTCTGAACTGACAAATAACCTTGACATGTCCCCACTACATCGTCCGTAACTTTTGATTTAGAGCTCAGAATGACATGAATCCAACGCCCACGTTATGATAGCTCAATTTTCTATACTATGACAATTTTTCAGACTCAAATAAATACGACAAAGCCGCCAAGTAAACCAATCTATCTAAAAATGCGTGATGCCATGCATTATGCTTCACTTATAAGCCGTTACTCAATAAGCACCAATGATCAGCTTAGAATGATCATTTGAACTGTCCAATCAACTTAACATGTCCGCACTAAATCGTCTGTAACTTTTGATTTAGTGCTCAGAATGACATGAATCCAACGCCCACGTTATGCTAGCGCAATTTTCTATATTGTGACAAAATTTCAGACTCAAATAGATACGACAAAGCCTCCAAGTGAACCAATCTATCCAAATGTGCGTGTTGCCATTTATTATGCTTCACTTAGAAGCCTTTACTCAATGAGCACCAATGATCAGCTTAGAATGATCGTTTGAACTGACCAATCAACTTGACATGTCCGCACTAAATCGTCTGTAACTTTTGATTTAGAGCTTAGAATGACATGAATCCAACGCCCACGTTATGATAGCTCAATTTTCTATACTATGACAATTTTTCAGACTCAAATAAATACGATAAAGCCTCCAAGTAAACCAATCTATCTAAAAATGCGTGATGCCATGCATTATGCTTCACTTATAGGCCTTTACTCAATGAGCACCAATGATCAGCTTAGAATGATCATTTGAACTGACCAATCAACTTGACATGTCCGCACTAAATCGTCTGTAACTTTTCATTTAGAGCTCAGAATGACATGAATCCAACGCCCACGTTATGATAGCTCAATTTTCTATACTATGACAATTTTTCAGACTCAAATACATACGACAAAGCCTCCAAGTAAACCAATATATCCCAAACTGCGGGATGCCATTCATTATGCTTCACTTATAAGCCTTTACTCAAAGAGCACCAGTGATTAGCTTAGAATGATCATTTGAACTGACCAATCAACTTGACCTGTCCGCACTAAATCGTGTAACTTTTGATTTAGAGCTCAAAATGACATGAATCCAACGCCCACGTTATGCTAGCTCAATTTTCTATACTATGACAATTTTTCAGACTCAAATAGATACGACAAAGCCTCCAAGTAAACCAATCTATCTAAAATTGCGTGATGCCATGCATTATGCTTCACTTATAAGCCGTTACTCAATAAGCACCAATGATCAGCTTAGAATGATCATTTGAACTGACCAATCAACTTGACATGTCCGCACTAAATCGTCTGTAACTTTTGATTTAGTGCTCAGAATGACATGAATCCAACGCCCAATGCTTATGCTAGCGCAATTTTCTATATTGTGACAAAATTTTAGACTCAAATAGATACGATAAAGTCCAAGTAAACCAATCTATCCAAAATGCGTGATTCCATGCATTATGCTTAACTTATAAGCAGTTACTCAATAAGCACCAATGATCAACTTAGAATGATCATTTGAACTGGACCAATCAACTTGATATGTCCGCACTAAATCGTCTGTAACTTTTGATTTAGCTCAGAATGACATGAATCCAACGCCCACGTTATGCTAGCTCAATTTTCTATATTGTGACAAAATTTCAGACTCAAATAGATAAGACAAAGCCTCCTAGTAAACCAATCTATCTAAAACTGCGTGATGCAATGCATTATGCTTCACTTATAAGCCGTTACTCAATAAGCACCAATGATCAGCTTAGAATAATCATTTGAACTGAGCAATCAACTTGACAAGTCCGCACTAAATCGCTAGTAACTTTTTATTTAGTGCTCAGAATGACATGAATCCAACGCCCACGTTATGCTAGCTCAATATTCTTTATTGTGACATTATTTCACACTCAAATAGATACGACAAAGCCTCCAAGTGAAACCAATCTATCCAAACTGAGAGATGCCATGCATTATGCTTCACTTATAAGCCTTTACTCAATGAGCACCAATGATCAGCTTAGAATGATCATTTGAACTGACCAATCAACTTGACATGTCCGCACTAAATCGTCTGTAACTTTTGATTTAGAGCTGAATGACATGAATCCAACGCCTACGTTATGATAGCTCAATTTTCTATACTATGACTTTTCAGACTCAAATAAATACGACAAAGCCTTCAAGTAAACCAATCTATCCAAAACTGCCTGATGCCATGCATTATGCTCACATATACGTCGTTACTTAATAAGCACCAATGATCAGCTTAGAATGATCATTTGAACTGTCCAATCAACTTGATAAGTCCGCACTAAATCACCTGTAACTTTTGATTTAGAGCTCAGAATGACATGAATCCAACGCCCACGTTATGCTAGCTCAATTTTCTATTTTGTGACAAATTTCAGACTCAAATAGATACGACAAAGCCTCCATGTAAACCAATTTATCC
>CM032165.1:13556816-13573130 GCA_018901935.1 Pugionium cornutum | reverse complement strand
ACGCCCACGTTATGCTAGCTCAATTTTCTATACTATGAAAAATTTTCAGACTCAAATAGATACGACAAAGCCTCCAAGTAAACTAATCTATCTAAAACTGCGTGATGCCATGCATTATGCTTCACTTATAAGCCGTTACTCAATAAGCACCAGTGATCAGCTTAGAATGATCATTTGAACTGTCCAATCAACTTGACATTTCCGCGTCGTTTGTAACTTTTAATTTAGTGCTCAGAATGACATTAATCCAACACCCACGTTATGCTAGCTCAATTTTCTATATTGTGACAAAATTTCAGACTCAAATAGATACGACAAAGCCTCCAAGTAAACCAATCTATCCAAAACTGCGTGATGCCTTGTTTTATGCTTAACTTATAAGCCATTACTCAATAAGCAACAATAATCAGCTTAGAATGATCATTTGCACTGACCAATCAACTATACATGTCCGCATTAAATCGTCTGTAACTTTTGATTTAGTGCTCAGAATGACATGACTCCAACCCCAACGTTATGCTAGCACAATTTTCTATATTGTGACAAAATTTCAGACTCAAATAGATATGACAAAGCCTTCAAGTAAACCAATCTATCCGAAACTGCGTGATGCCATGCATTATGCGCACTTATAAGCCGTTACTTATTAAGCACCAATGACCAGCTTAGAATGATCATTTGAACTGTCCAATCAACTTGACGAGTCCGCACTAAATCGCATGTAAATTTCGATTTAGAGCTCAGAATGACATGAATCCAATGCCCACGTTATGCTAGCTCAATTTTCTATATTGTGAAAAAATTTCAGACTCAAATAGATACGACAAAGCCTCCATGTAAACCAATTTATCACAAAATGCGTGATGCCATGCATTATGCTTCAATTATAAGCCTTTAATCAATGAGCACCAATGATCAGCTTAGAATGATCATTTGAACTGACCAATCAACTTGACCTGTCCGCACTAAATCGTCTGTAACTTTTGATTTACACCTCAGAATGACATGAATCCAACGCCCACGTTATGCTAGCTCAATTTTCTATACTCTGACAATTTTTTTGACTCAAATAGATACGACAAAGCGTCCAATTGATCCAATCTATCCGAAACTGAGAGATGCCATGCATTATGCTTCACTTATAAGTCTTTACTCAATTATCACCAATGATCCGCTTAGAATGATCTTTTGAACTGACAAATGACCTTGACATGTTCGCACTAAATCGTCCGTAACTTTTGATTTAGAGCTCAGAATGACATGAATCTAACGCCCACGTTATGCTAGCTCAATTTTCCATATTATGAAAAATTTTCAGACTCAAATAGATACGACAAAGCCTCCAAGTAAACCAATCTATCTAAAACTGCGTGATGCCATGCATTATGCTTCACTTATAAGCCATTACTCAATAAGCACCAATGATCAGCTTAGAATGATCATTTGAACTGTCCAATGAACTTGCTAAGTCCGTGTCGTTTGTAACTTTTGATTTAGTGCTCAGAATGACATTAATCCAACGCCCACATTATGCTTACTCAATTTTCTATATTGTGACAAAATTTCAGACTCAAATAGATACGACAAAGCCTCCAAGTAAACCAATCTATCCAAAACTGCGTGATGCCATGCGTTATGCTTAACTTATAAGCTGTTACTCAATAAGCAACAATGATCAGCTTAGAATGATCATTTGCACTGACAATTCAACTTGACATGTCCGCATTAAATCGTCTGTGACTTTTGATTTAGTGCTCAGAATGACATGAATCCAACCCCCACGTTATGCTAGCGCAAGTTTCTATATTGTGACAAAATTTCAGACTCAAATAGATACGAGAAAGCCTTCAAGTAAACCAATCTATCCGAAACTGCGTGATGCCATGCATTATGCTCACTTATAAGCCGTTACTTATTAAGCACCAATGATCAGCTTAGAATGATCATTTGAACTGTGCAATCAACTTGACAAGTCCGCACTAAATCGCATGTAACTTTCGATTTGGAGCTCAGAATGACATGTATCCAATGCCCACGTTATGCTAGCTCAATTTTCTATATTGTGACAAAATTTCAGACTCAAATAGATACGACAAAGCCTCCATGTAAACCAATTTATCCCAAAATGCGTGATGCCATGCATTATGCTTCAATTATAAGCCTTTACTCAATGAGCACCAATGATCAGCTTAGAATGATCATTTGAACTGACCAATCAACTTGACCTGTCCGCACTAAATCGTCTGTAACTTTTGATTTACATCTCAGAATGACATGAATCCAACGCCCACGTTATGCTAGCTCAATTTTCTATACTATGACAATTTTTCAGACTCAAATAGGTACGACAAAGACTCCAAGTAAACCAACCTATCTAAAACTGCGTGATTCCATGCATTATGCTTCACTTATAAGCCGTTACTCAATAAGCACCAATGATCAGCTTAGAATGATCATTTGAACTGTCCAATCAACTTGAAACGTCCGCACTATATCGTCTGTAACTTTTGATTTAGTGCTCAGAATGACATGAATCCAATGCCCACGTTATGCTAGCTCAATTTTCTATATTGTGACAAAATTTCAGACTCAAATAGATACGACAAAGCCTCCAAGTAAACCAATCTATCCAAAACTGCGTGATGCCATGCATTATGGTTAACTTATAAGTTACTCAATAAGCACCAATGATCAGCTTAGAATGATCATTTGAACTAACCAATCAACTTGACATGTCCGCACTAAATCGTGTGTAACTTTTGATTTAGTGCTCAGAATGACATGAATCCAACGCACGTTATGCTAGCTCAATTTTCTATATTGTGACAAAATTTCAGACTCAAATAGATATGACAAAGCCTCCAAGTAAACCAATCTATCCAAAACTGCGTGATGCCATGCATTATGCTTCACTTATAACCCGTTACTCAATAAGCACCAATGATCTGCTTAAAATGATCATTTGAACTGACCAATCAACTTGACATGTCCGCACTAAATCGTCTTAAACTGTTGATTTAAATCTCAGAATGACATGAATCCAACGCCCACGTTATGCTAGCTCAATTTTCTATACTCTGACAATTTTTCAGACTCAAATAGATACGACAAAGCCTCCAAGTAAACTAATATATCTATAACTGCGTGATGCCATGCATTATGCTTCACTTATAAACCGTTACTCAATAAGCACCAGTGATCAGCTTAAAATGATCATTTGAACTGTCCAATCAACTTGACATTTCCGCGTCGTTTGTAACTTTTTATTTAGTGCTCAGAATGACATGAATCCAACGTCAACGTTATGCTAGCTCAATTTTCTATATTGTGACAAAATTTCAGACTCAAATAGATACGAAAAAGCCTCCAAGTAAACCAATCTATCCAAAACTGCGTGATGCCTTGTTTTATGCTTAACTTATAAGCCATTACTCAATAAGCAACAATAATCAGCTTAGAATGATCATTTGCACTGACCAATCAACTTTACATGTCCGCATTAAATTCGTAACTTTTGATTTAGTGCTCAGAATGACATGAATCAACCCCCGTTATGCTAGCTCAATTTTCTATATTGTGACAAAATTTCAGACTCAAATAGATATGACAAAGCCTTCAAGTAAACCAATCTATCCAAAACTGCGTGATGCCATGCATTATGCTTAACTTATAAGCCGTTACTCAATAAGCACCAATGATCAGCTTAGAATGATCATTTGAACTGTCCAATCAACTTGACAGTCCGCACTAAATCGCATGTAAATTTCGATTTAGAGCTCAGAATGACATGAATCCAATGCCCACGTTATGCTAGCTCAATTTTCTATATTGTGAAAAAATTTCAGACTCAAATAGATACGACCAAGCCTCCATGTAAACCAATTTATCACAAAATGCGTGATGCCATGCATTATGCTTCAATTATAAGCCTTTAATCAATGAGCACCAATGATCAGTTTAGAATGATCATTTGAACTGACCAATCAACTTGACCTGTCCGCACTAAATCGTCTGTAACTTTTGATTTACACCTCAGAATGACATGTATCCAACGCCCACGTTATGCTAGCTCAATTTTCTATACTCTGACAATTTTTCTGACTCAAATAGATACAACAAAGCCTCTTAGTGATCCAATCTATCCGAAACTGAGAGATACCATGCATTATGCTTCAATTATAAGTCTTTACTCAATGAGCACCAATGATCAGCTTAGAATGATCTTTTGAACTGACAAATGACCTTGACATGTCCACACTAAATCGTCCGTAACTTTTGATTTAGAGCTCAGAATGACATGAATCTAACGCCCACGTTATGCTAGCTCAATTTTCCATATTATGAAAAATTTTCAGACTCAAATAGATACGACAAAGCCTCCAAGTAAACCAATCTATCTAAAACTGCGTGATGCCATGCATTATGCTTCACTTATAAGCCGTTACTCAATAAGCACCAATGATCAGCTTAGAATGATCATTTGAACTGTCCAATCAACTTGCTAAGTCCGCGTCATTTGTAACTTTTGATTTAGTGCTCAGAATGACATTAATCCAACGCCCACGTTATGCTAGCTCAATTTTCTATATTGTGACAAAATTTCAGACTCAAATAGATACGACAAAGCCTCCAAGTAAACCAATCTATCCAAAACTGCGTGATGCCATGCATTATGCTTAACTTATAAGCCGTTACTCAATAAGCACCAATGATCAGCTTAGAATGATCATTTGAACTGACCAATCAACTTGACATGTCCGCACTAAATCGTCTCTAACTTTTGATTTAGTGCTCAGAATGACATGAATCCAACCCCACGTTATGCTAGCTCAATTTTCTATATTGTAACAACATTTTGGACTCAAATAGTTACGACAAAGCCTTCAAGTAAACCAATCTATCCAAAACTGCGTGATGCCATGCATTATGCTCACTTATAAGCCGTTACTTATTAAGCACCAATGATCAGCTTAGAATAATCATATTAACTGGCCGATCAACTTGACATGTCTTCACCAAATCGCATGTAACTTTTATTTGGAGCTCAGAATGACATGTGAATCCAATGCCCACGTTATGCTAGCTCAATTTTCTATATTGTGACAAAATTTCAGACTCAAATAGATACGACAAAGCCTCCATGTAAACCAATCTATCCCAAAATGCATGATGCCATGCATTATGCTTCAATTATAAGCCTTTACTCAATGAGCACCAATGATCAGCTTAGAATGATCATTTGAACTGACCAATCAACTTGACCTGTCCGCACTAAATCATATGTAACTTTTGATTTACAACTCAGAATGACATGAATCAACGCCCACGTTATGCTAGCTCAATTTTCTATACTATGACAATTTTTCAGACTCAAATAGGTACGACAAAGACTCCAAGTAAACCAACCTATCTAAAACTGCGTGATTCCATGCATTATGCTTCACTTATAAGCCGTTACTCAATAAGCACCAATGATCAGCTTAGAATGATCATTTGAACTTTCCAATCAACTTGACATGTCCGCATCGTTTGTAACTTTTGATTTAGTGCTCAGAATGACATTAATCCAACGCCCACGTTATGCTAGCTCAATTTTCTATATTGTGACAAAACTTCCGACTCAAATAGATACGACAAAGCCTCCAAGTAAACCAATCTATCTTAAACGGCGTGATGCCATGCATTATGCTTCACTTATAAGCCGTTACTCAATAAGCACCAATGATCAGCTTAGAATGATCATTTGAACTGACCAATCAACTTGACATGTCCGCAGTAAATCGTGTGTAACTTTTTATTTAGTGCTCAAATGACATGAATCCAACGCCCATGTTATGCTAGCGCGAGTTTCTATATTGTGACAAAATTTCAGACTCAAATAGATATGACAAAGCCTCCAAGTAAACCAATCTATCCAAAACTGCGTGATGCCATGCATTATGGTTAACTTATAAGGCGTTACTCAATAAGAACCAATGATCAGCTTAGAATAATAATTTGAACTGACCAATCAACTTGACTTGTCCGCAATATATCGTCTATAACTTTTGATTTAGTGCTCACAATGACATGAATCCAACGCCCACGTTGTGCTAGCGCAATTTTCTATATTGTGACAAAATTTCAGACTCAAATAGATACGACAAAGCCTCCATGTAAACCAATTTATCCAAAAATGCGTGATGCCATGCATTATGCTTCAATTATAAGCCTATACTCAATGAGCACCAATGATCAGCTTAGAATGATCATTTAAATTGACCAATCAACTTGACCTGTCCACACTAAATCGTCTGTAACTTTTGATTTAGAGCTCAAAATGACATGAATCCAACACCCATGTTATGCTAGCTCAATTTTCTATACGATGACAATTTTTCAGACTCAAATAGATACGACAAAGCCTCCAAGTAAACCAATATATCCCAAACTGTGGGATGCCATTCATTATGCTTCACTTATAAGCCTTTACTCAATGAGCACCAATGATCAGCTTAGAATGATCATTTAAATTGACCAATCAACTTGACCTGTCCGCACTAAATGGTCTGTAACTTTTGATTTAGAGCTCAAAATGACATGAATCCAACACCCATGTTATGCTAGCTCAATTTTCTATATTGTGACAATTTTCAGACTCAAATAGATCGACAAAGCCTCCAAGTAAACCAATATATCCCAAACTGCAGGATGCCATTCATTATGCTTCACTTATAAGCCTTTACTCAATGAGCACCAATGATCAGCTTAGAATGATCATTTGAATTGACCAATCAACTTGACCAGTCCGCACTAAATAAATGCGTAACTTTTGATTTAGAGCTTAAATGACATGAATCCAACGCCCACGTTATGCTAGCTCAATTTTCTATATTGTGACAAAATTTCAGACTCAAATAGATACGACAAAGCCTCCATGTAAACCAATTTATCCCAAAATGCGTGATGCCATGCATTATGCTTCACTTATAAGCCTTTACTCAATGAGCACCAATGATCAGCTTAGAATGATCATTTGAATTGACCAATCAACTTGACCTGTCCGCACTAAATCGTCTGTAACTTTTGATTTAGAGCTCAAAATGACATGAATCCAACGCCCACGTTATGCTAGCTCAATTTTCTATACTCTGACAATTTTTCAGACTCAAATAGATACGACAAAGCCTCCAAGTAAACCAATCTATTTAAAACTGCGTGATGCCATGCATTATGCTTCACTTATAAGCCTATACTCAATGAGCACCAATGATCAGCTTAGAATGATCATTTAAATTGACCAATCAACTTGACCTGTCCGCACTAAATCATCTGTAACTTTTGATTTAGAGCTCAAAATGACATGAATCCAACACCCATGTTATGCTAGCTCAATTTTCTATACTATGACAATTTTTCAGACTCAAATAGATACGACAAAGCCTCCAAGTAAACCAATATATCCCAAACTGCGGGATGCCATTCATTATGCTTCACTTATAAGCCTTTACTCAATGAGCACCAATGATCAGCTTAGAATGATCATTTGAACTGACCAATCAACTTGACCTGTCCGCACTAAATCCCTAGTAACTTTTGATTTAGTGCTCAGAATGACATGAATCCAATGCCCACGTTATGCTAGCTCAATTTTCTACATTGTGACAAAATTTCAGACTCAAATAGATACAACAAAGCCTCCAAGTAAACCAATCTATCCAAAACTGCATGATGCCATGCATTATGCTCACTTATAAACCGTTACTTAGTAAGCACCAATGATCAGCTTAGAATGAACATTTGAACTGACCAATCAACTTGACAATTCCGCACTAAATCGTGTGTAACTTTTGATTTAGTGCTCAAAATGACATGAATCCAACGCCCACGTTATGCTAGCTCAAGTTTTTATATTGTGACAATTTTTCAGACTCAAATATTACGACAAAGCCTCCAAGTAAACCAATATATCCCAAACTGCGGGATGCCATTCATTATGCTTCACTTATAAGCCTTTACTGAATGAGCACCAATGATCAGCTTAGAATGATCATTTGAACTGACCAATGAACTTGACCTGTCCGCACTAAATCGTCTGTAACTTTTGATTTAGAGCTCAGAATGACATGAATCCAACGCCCACATTATGCTTGCTCAATATTCTATATTGTGACAAAATTTCAGACTCAAATAGATACGACAAAGCCTCCATGTAAACCAATTTATCCCAAAATGCGTGATGCCATGCATTATGCTTCAATTATAAGCCTTTACTCAATGAGCACCAATGATCAGCTTAGAATGATCATTTGAATTGACCAATGAACTTGACCTGTCCGCACTAAATCGTCTGTAACTTTTGATTTAGAGCTTTAAATGACATGAATCCAACGCCCACGTTATGCTAGCTCAATTTTCTATACTATGACAATTTTTCAGACTCAAATAGATACGACAAAGCCTCCAAGTAAACCAATATATCCCAAACTGTGGGATGCCATTCATTATGCTTCACTTATACGCCTATACTCAATGAGCACCAATGATCACCTTAGAATGATCGTTTGAACTGACCAATCAACTTGACCTGTCCGCACTAAATCGTCTGTAACTTTTGATTTAGAGCTCAAAATGACATGAATCCAACGCCCACATTATGCTAGCTCAATTTTCTATACTCTAACAATTTTTCAGACTCAAATAGATACGACAAAACCTTCAAGCAAAAAAATCTATTTAAAACTGCGTGGTGCTAGGCATTATGCTTCACTTATAAGCCTTTACTCAATGAGCACCAGTGATCAGGTTAGAATGATCATTTGAATTGACCAATCAACTTGACCTGTCCGCACTAAATCGTCTGTAACCTTTGATTTAGAGCTCAAAATGACATGAATCCAACGCCCACGTTATGCTAGCTTAATTTTCTATACTCTAACAATTTTTCAGACTCAAATAGATACGACAAAGCCTCCAAGTAAACCAATCTATCCAAAACTGTGTGATGCCATGCATTATGCTCATTTATAAGCCGTTACTTAATAAGCACCAATGATCAGCTTAGAATGATCATTTGAACTGAGCAATCAACTTGACAAGTCCGCACTAAATCCCCAGTAACTTTTTATTTAGTGCTCAGAATGACATGAATCCAACGCCCACGTTATGCTAGCTCAATTTTCTACATTGTGACAAAATTTCAGACTCAAATAGATACGACAAAGCCTCCAAGTAAACCAATCTATTCAAAACTGTGTGATGCCATGCATTATGCTCACTTATAAGCCGTTACTTAGTATGCACCAATGATCAGCTTAGAATGAACATTTGAACTGACCAATCAACTTGACAATTCCACACTAAATCGTGTGTAACTTTTGATTTAGTTCTCAAAATGACATAAATCCAACGCCCACGTTATGCTAGCTCAATTTTTTATATTGTGACAATTTTTCAGACTCAAATAGATACGACAAAGCCTCCAAGTAAATCAATATATCCCAAACTGCGGGATCCCATTCATTATGATTCACTTATAAGCCTTTGCTCAATGAGCACCAATGATCAGCTTAGAATGATCATTTGAACTGACCAATCAACTTGACCTGTCCGCACTAAATCGTCTGTAACTTTTGATTTAGAGCTCAAAATGACATGAATCCAACGCACACGTTATGCTAGCTCAATTTTCTATATTGTCACAAAAATTTAGACTCAAATAGATACGACAAAGCCTCCATGTAAAACAATTTATCCCAAAATGCGAGATGCCATGCATTATGCTTCAATTATAAGCCCTTACTCAGTGAGCACCAATGATCAGCTTAGAATGACCAATCAACTTGATCTGTCCGGACTAAATCGTCTGTAACTTTTGATTTAGAGCTCAAAATGACATGAATCCAACGCCCACGTTATGCTAGCTCAATTTTCTATACTCTGACAATTTTTCAGACTCAAATAGATACGATAAAGTCTTCAAGTAAACCAATCTATCAAAAACTGTGTGATGCCATGCATTATGCTCATTTATAAGCCGTTACTTAATAAGCACCAATGATCAGCTTAGAATGGTCATTTGAACTGAGCAATCAACTTGACAAGTCCGCACTAAATCCCCTGTAACTTTTTATTTAGAGCTCAGAATAACATGAATCCAACGCCCACGTTATGCTAGCTCAATTTTCTATACTATGACAATTTTTCAGACTCAAATAGATACGATAAAGCCTCCAAGTAAACCAATATATCCCGAACTGCGGGATGCCATTCATTATGCTTCACTTATAAGCCTTTACTCAATGAGCACCAGTGATCAGCTTAGAATGATCATTTGAAGTGACCTATCAACTTGACCTGTCCGCACTAAATCGTCTGTAACTTTTGATTTAGAGCTCAGAATGACATGAATCCAACGTCCTCGTTATGCTAGCTCAATTTTTTATATTGTGACAATTTTTCAGACTCTAATAGATACGACAAAGCATCCAAGTAAACAAATATATCCCAAACTGTGTGATGCCATGCATTATGCTTCACTTATAAGCTTTTATTCAATGAGCACCAATGATCAGTTTAGAATGATCATTTGAATTCACCAATAAACTTGACCTGTCCGCACTAAATCGTCTGTAACTTTTGATTTACAGCTCAAAATGACATGAATCTAGCGCCCATGTTATGCTAGCTCAATTTTCTATACTCTGAAAATTTTTCAGACTCAAAGAGATACGATAAAGCCTTCAAGCAAACCAATCTATTTAAAACTGCGTGATGCCATTCATTATGCTTCACTTATAAGCCTTTACTCAATGAGCACCAATGATCAGCTTAGAATGATCATTTGCACTGACCAATCAACTTGACCTGTCTGCACTAAATAGTATGTACCTTTTGATTTAGAGCTCAAAATGACATGAATCCAACGCCCACGTTATGATAGCTCAATTTTCTATATTGTGACAAAATTTCAGACTCAAATAGATACGACAAAGCCTCCATGTAAACCAATTTATCCCTAAATGCGTGATGCCATGCATTATGCTTCAATTATAAGCCCTAACTCAATGAGCACCAATGATCAACTTAGAATGATCATTTGAATTGACCAATCAACTTGACCTGTCCGGACTAAATCGTCTGTAACTTTTGATTTAGAGCTCAAAATGACATGAATCCAACGCCCACATAATGCTAGCTCAATTTTCTATATTGTGACAAATTTTCAGACTCAAATAGATATGACAAAGCCTCCAAGTAAACCAATCTATCTAAAACTGTGTGATGTCATGCATTATGCTCATTTATAAGCCGTTACTTAATAAGCACCAATGATCAGCTTAGAATAATCATTTGAACTGAGCAATCAACTTGACAAGTCCACACTAAATCCCCAGTAACTTTTTATTTAGTGCTCAGAATGACATGAATCCAACACCCACGTTATGCTAGCTCAATTTTCTACATTGTGACAAAATTTCAGACTTAAATAGATACGACAAAGTCTCCAAGTAAACCAATCTATTCAAAACTACGTGATGCCATGCATTATTCTCACTTATAAGCCGTTACTTAATAAGCACCAATAATCAGCTTAGAATGGACATTTGAACTGACCAATCAACTTGACAATTCCGCACTAAATCCTATGTAACTTTTGATTTAGTGCTCAAAATGACATGAATCCAATGCCCACGTTATGGTAGCTCAATTTTTATATTGTGACAATTTTTCATACTCAAATAGATAAGAAAAAACCTCCACGTAAACCAATATATCCCAAACTACGGGATGCCATTCATTATGCTTCACTTATAAGCCTTTACTCAATGAGCACCAATGATCAGCTTAGAATGATCATTTGAACTGACCAATCAACTTGACCTGTCCGCACTAAATCGTCTGTAACTTTTGATTTAGAGCTCAGAATGAAATGAATCCAACGCCCACATTATGCTAGCTCAATTTTCTATATTGTGACAAAATTTTAGACTCATATAGATACGACAAAGCCTCCATGTAAACCAATTTATCCCAAAATGGGTGATTCCATGCATTATGTTTCAATTATAAACCTTTACTCAATGAGCACCAATGATAAGCTTAGAATGATCATTTGAACTAACCCATCAACTTGACCTGTCCGCACTAAATCGTCTGTAACTTTTTATTTAGAGCTCAGAATGACATGAATCCAAGGCCCACGTTATGCTAGCTAAATTTTCTATATTGTGACAAAATTTTAGACTCAAATAGATACGACAAAGCCTCCATGTAAACCAATTTATCCCAAAATGCGTGATGCCATGCATTATGCTTCAATTATAAGCCTTTACTCAATGAGCACCAATGATTAGCTTAGAATGATCATTTGAATTGACTAATAAACTTGACCTGTCCACACTAAATCGTCTGTAACTTTTGATTTAGAGCTCAAAATGACATGAATCCAACGCCCACGTTATGCTAGCTCAATTTTCTATACTATGACGATTTTTCACACTCAAATAGATACGATAAAGCCTCCAAGTAAACCAATATATCCCAAACTGCGGAATGCCATTCATTATGCTTCACTTATAAGCCTTTACTCAATGAGCACCAATGATCAGCTTAGAATGATCATTTGAACTTACCAATCAACTTGACCTGTCCGCACTAAATCGTCTGTAACTTTTGATTTAGAGCTCAGAATGACATGAATCCAACGTCCACGTTATGCTAGCTCAATTTTTTATATTGTGACAATTTTTCAGACTCTAATAGATACGACAAAGCATCCAAGTAAACCAATATATCCCGAACTGCGTGATGCCATGCATTATGCTTCACTTATAAGCTTTTACTCAATGAGCACCAATGATCAGTTTAGAATGATCATTTGAATTCACCAATCAACTTGACCTGTCCGCACTAAATCTTCTGTAACTTTTGATTTAGAGCTCAGAATGACATGAATCCAACGCCCACGTTATGCTAGCTCAATTTTCTATATTGTGACAAAATTTTGCACTCAAATAGATACGAAAAAGCCTCCATGTAAACCAATTTATCCCAAAATGGGTGATGCCATGCATTATGCTTCAATTATAAGCCTTTTCTCAATGAGCATCAATGATAAGCTTAGAATGATCATTTGAACTGACCAATCAACTTGACCTGTCCGCACTAAATCGTCTGTAACTTTTTATTTATAGCTCAGAATGACATGAATCCAACGCCCACGTTATGCTAGCTCAGTTTTCTATATTGTGACAAAAGTTTAGACTCAAATAGATACGACAAAGCCTCCATGTAAACCAATTTATCCCAAAATGCGTGATGCCATGCATTATGCCATGCATTATGCTTCAATTATAAGCCTTTACTCAATGAGCACCAATGATTAGCTTAGAATGATCATTTGAATTCACCAATAAACTTGACCTGTCCGCACTAAATCGTCTTTAACTTTTGATTTAGAGCTCAGAATGACATGAATCCAACGCCCACGCTATGCTAGCTCAATTTTCTATATTGTGACAAAATTTTAGGCTCATATAGATACGACAAAGCCTCCATGTAAACCAATTTATCCCGAAATGGGTGATGCCATGCATTATGCTTCAATTATAAACCTTTACTCAATGAGCACCAATGATAAGCTTAGAATGATCATTTGAACTAACCAATCATCTTGATCTGTCCGCACTAAATCGTCTGTAACTTTTTATTTAGAGCTCAGAATGACATGAATCCAACGCCCACGTTATGCTAGCTCAGTTTTCTATATTGTGACAAAAGTTTAGACTCAAATAGATACGACAAAGCCTCCATGTAAACCAATTTATCCCAAAATGCGTGATGCCATGCATTATGCTTCAATTATAATACTCAATGAGCATCAATGATTAGCTTAGAATGATCATTTGAATTGACCAATAAACTTGACCTGTCCACACTAAATCGTCTGTAACTTTTGATTTAGAGCTCAAAATGACATGAATCCAACGCCCACGTTATGCTAGCTCAATTTTCTATACGATGACAATTTTTCAGACTCAAATAGATACGATAAAGCCTCCAAGTAAACCAATATATCCCAAACTGCGGGATGCCATTCATTATGCTTCACTTATAAGCTTTTACTCAATGAGCACCAATGATCAGCTTAGAATGATCATTTGGACTTACCAATCAACTTGACCTGTCCGCACTAAATCGTCTGTAACTTTTGATTTAGAGCTCAAAATGACATGAATCCAACGTCCACGTTATGCTAGCTCAATTTTTTATATTGTGACAATTTTTCAGACTCTAATAGATACGACAAAGCATCCAAGTAAACCAATATATCACGAACTGCGTGATGCCATGCATTATGCTTCACTTATAAGCTTTTACTCAATGAGCACCAATGATCAGTTTAGAATGATCATTTGACTTCACCAATCAACTTGACCTGTCCGCACTAAATCGTCTGTAAATTTTGATTTAGAGCTCAAAATGACATGAATCCAACGCCCACGTTATGCTAGCTCAATTTTCTATACTATGATAATTTTTCAGACTCAAATAGATACGATAAAGCCTCCAAGTAAACCAATATATCCCAAACTGCGGGATGCCATTCATTATGCTTCACTTATAAGCCTTTACTCAATGAGCACCAATGATCAGCTTAGAATGATCATTTGAACTGACCAATCAACTTGCCCTGTCCGCACTAAATCGTCTGTAACTTTTGATTTAGTGCTCAGAATGACATGAATCCAACGTCCACGTTATGCTAGCTCAATTTTTTATATTGTGACAATTTTTCAGACTCTAATAGATACGACAAAGCATCCAAGTAAACCAATATATCCCAAACTGCGTGATGCCATGCATTATGCTTCACTTATAAGCTTTTACTCAATGAGCACCAATGATCAGTTTAGAATGATCATTTGAATTCACCAATCAACTTGACCTGTCCGCACTAAATCGTCTGTAACTTTTGATTTAGAGCTCAGAATGACATGAATCCAACGTCCACATTATGCTAGCTTAATTTTCTATATTGTGATAAAATTTTACACTCAAATAGATACGACAAAGCCTCCATGTAAACCAATTTATCCCAAAATGGGTGATGCCATGCATTATGCTTCAATTATAAGCCTTTTCTCAATGAGCACCAATGATAAGCTTAGAATGATCATTTGAACTGACCAATCAACTTGACCTGTCCGCACTAAATCGTCTGTAACTTTTTATTTAGAGCTCAGAATGACATGAATCCAACGCCCACGTTATGCTAGCTCAATTTTATATATTGTGACAAAAGTTTAGACTCAAATAGATACGACAAAGCCTCCATGTAAACCAATTTATCCCAAAATGCGTGATGCCATGCATTATGCTTCAATTATAAGCCTTTACTCAATGAGCACCAATGATTAGCTTAGAATGATCATTTGAATTGACCAATAAACTTGACCTGTCCGCACTAAATCGTCTTTAACTTTTGATTTAGAGCTCAAAATGACATGAATCCAACGCCCACGTTATGCTAGCTCAATTTTCTATACTATGACAATTTTTCAGACTCAAATAGATACGATAAAGCCTCCAAGTAAACCAATATATCCCAAACTGCGGGATGCCATTCATTTTGCTTCACTTATAAGCCTTTACTCAATGAGCACCAATGATCAACTTAGAATGATCATTTGAACAGACCAATCAACTTGACCTGTCCGCACTAAATCATCTGTAACTTTTTATTTAGAGCTCAGAATTACATGAATCCAACGTCCACGTTATGCTAGCTCAATTTTTTATATTGTGACAATTTTTCAGACTCTAATACATACGACAAAGCATCCAAGTAAACCAATATATCCCGAACTGCGTGATGCCATGCATTATGCTTCACCTATAAGCTTTTACTCAATGAGCACCAATGATCAGTTTAGAATGATCATTTGAATTCACCAATCAACTTGACCTGTCCGCACTAAATCTTTTGTAACTTTTGATTTAGAGCTCAGAATGACATGAATCCAACGCCCACGTTATGCTAGCTCAATTTTCTATATTGTGACAAATTTTTACACTCAAATAGATACGAAAAAGCCTCCATGTAAACCAATTTATCCCAAAATGGGTGATGCCATGCATTATGCTTCAATTATAAGCCTTTTCTCAATGAGCATCAATGATAAGCTTAGAATGATCATTTGAACAATCAACTTGACCTGTCCGCACTAAATCGTCTGTAACTTTTTATTTAGAGCTTAGAATGACATGAATCCAACGCCCACGTTATGCTAGCTCAATTTTCTATATTGTGACAAAAGTTTAGACTCAAAT
>CM032165.1:13536737-13556316 GCA_018901935.1 Pugionium cornutum | reverse complement strand
GGACATGTCATGTTGATTGGTCAGTTCAAATGATCAATCTAAGTTGACCATTGGTGCTCATTGAGTAAAGGCTTATAATTGAAGCATAATGCATGGCATCACACATTTTGGGATAAATTGGTTTACATGGAGGCTTTTTCGTATCTATTTGAGTCTGAAATTTTGTCACAATATAGAAAATTGAGCTAGCATAACGTGGGCGTTGGATTCATGTCATTCTGAGCTCTAAATCAAAAGTTACAGACGATTTAGTGCAGACAGGTCAAGTTGCTTGGTCAGTTCAAATGATCATTCTAAGCTAATCATTGGTGCTTATTAAGTAACGGCTTATAAATGAGCATAATGCATGGCATCACACAGTTTTGGATAGATTGGTTTACTTGGAGGCTTTGTTGTGTCTATTTGAGTCTGACAAATTATCATAGTATAGAAAATTGAGCTACCATAACGTGGGCGTTGGAATCATGTCATTTTGAGCTCTAAATCAAAAGTTACAGACGATTTAGTACGGACAGGTCAAGTTGATTGGTCAATTCAAATGGTCTCTCTAAGCTGATCATTGGTGCTCATTGAGTAAAGGCTTATTAGTGAAGCATAATGCATGGCATCACGCAGTTTTAAATAGATTGGTTTGCTTGAAAGCTTTGTCTTATCTATTTGAGTCTGAAATTTTGTCACAATATAGAAAACTGAGAAGCATAACGTGGGCGTTGGATTCATGTCATTCTGAGCACTAAATCAAAAGTTTCGGACGATTTAGTGCCGACATGTCAAGTTGATTGGTCAGTTCAAAGGATCTTTCTAAGCTGATCATTGGTGCTTATTGAGTAACGGCTTATAAGTTAAGCATAATGCATGGCATCACGCAATTTTGGATAGATTGGTTTACCTGGAGGCTTTGTCGTATCTATTTGAGTACGCAATTTTGTCACAATATAGAAAATTGAGCTAGCATAATGTGGGCGTTGGATTCATGTCATTCGGATCTCTAAATCAGGAGTTACGGACGATTTAGTACGGACATGTCAAGGATATTTGTCAGTTCAAAAGATCATTCTAAGCTGATCATTGGTGCTCATCGAGTAAAGACTTATAAGTGAAGCATAATGCATGGCATCTCTAAGTTTTGGATAGATTGGATCACTTGGAGGCTTTGTTGAATATATTTGAGTCAGAAAAATTTTCAGAGTATAGAAAATTGAGCAAGCATAACGTGGGCGTTGGATTCATGTCATTCTGAGCTCTAAATCAAAAATTTTAGACGATTTAGTACAGACATGTCAAGTTGATTGGTCAGTTCAAATGATCATTTTAAGCTGATCATTGGTGCTTATTAAGTAACGAGTTATAAGTGAAGCATAATGCATGGCATCACGCAGTTTTGGATAGATTGGTTTACTCGGACGCTTTGTCGTATCTATTTGAGTCTAAAATTTTGTCACAATATAGAAAATTTAGCTAGCATAACGTTGGCGTTGGATTCATGTCATTCTGAGCACTAAATCAAAAGTTACAGACGATTTAGTGCGGACATGTTAAGTTGATTGGACAGTTCAAATGATCATTCTAAGCTGATCATTGGTGCTTATTGAGTAACGGCTTATAAGTGAAGCATAATGCATGGAATCACGCAGTTTTAGATAGGTTGGTTTACTTGGAGTCTTTGTCGTACCTATTTGAGTCTGAAAAATTGTCATAGTATAGAAAATTGAGCTAGCATAACGTGGGCGTTGGATTCATGTCATTTTGAGCTCTAAATCAAAGGTTACAGACGATTTAGTGCGGACAGGTCAAGTTGATTGGTCAATTCAAATGATCATTTTAAGCTGATCATTGGTGCTCATTGAGTAAAGGCTTATAATTAAAGCATAATGCAAGGCATCACGAATCTTGAGATAAATTGGTTTACATGGAGGCTTTGTCGTATCTATTTGAGTCTGAAATTTTGTCACAATATAGAAAATTGAGCTAGCATAACGTGGGCGTTGGATTCATGTCATTCTGAGCTCTAAATTAAAAGTTACAGACAATTTAGTGCGGATAGGTAAAGTTGATTGGTCAGTTCAAATGATCATTCTAAGCTGATCATTGGTGCTCATTGAGTAAAGGCTTATAAGTGAAGCATAATGAATGGCATCCCGCAGTTTGGGATATATTGGTTTACTTGGAGGCTTTGTCGTATCTATTTGAGTCTGAAAAATTGTCATAGTATAGAAAATTGAGCTAGCATAACGTGGGCGTTGGATTCATGTCATTTTGAGCTCTAAATCAAAAGTTACAGACGATTTAGTGCGGACAGGTCAAGTTGATTGGTCAATTCAAATGATCATTCTAAGCTGATCATTGGTGCTCATTGAGTAAGGGCTTATAATTGAAGCATAATGCATGGCATCACGCATTTTGGGATAAATTGGTTTACATGGAGGCTTTTGCATTTCTATTTGAGTCTGAAATTTTGTCACAATATAGAAAATTGAGCTAGCATAACGTGTTGGATTCATGTCATTCTGAGCTCTAAATCAAAAGTTACAGACGATTTAGTGCAGACAGGTCAAGTTGATTGGTCAGTTCAAATGATCATTCTAAGCTGATCATTGGTGCTTATTAAGTAACGGCTTATAAATGAGCATAATGCATGGCATCACACAGTTTTGGATAGATTGGTTTACTTGGAGGCTTTGTTGTGTCTATTTGAGTCTGACAAATTATCATAGTATAGAAAATTGAGCTACCATAACGTGGGCGTTGGATTCATGTCATTTTGAGCTCTAAATCAAAAGTTACAGACGATTTAGTACGGACAGGTCAAGTTGATTGGTCAATTCAAATGGTCATTCTAAGCTGATCATTGGTGCTCATTGAGTAAAGGCTTATTAGTGAAGCATAATGCATGGCATCACGCAGTTTTAAATAGATTGGTTTGCTTGAAAGCTTTGTCTTATCTATTTGAGTCTGAAATTTTGTAACAATATAGAAAACTGAGAAGCATAACGTGGGCGTTGGATTCATGTCATTCTGAGCACTAAATCAAAAGTTTCGGACGATTTAGTGCCGACATGTCAAGTTGATTGGTCAGTTCAAAGGATCTTTCTAAGCTGATCATTGGTGCTTATTGAGTAACGGCTTATAAGTTAAGCATAATGCATGGCATCACGCAATTTTGGATAGATTGGTTTACCTGGAGGCTTTGTCGTATCTATTTGAGTACGCAATTTTGTCACAATATAGAAAATTGAGCTAGCATAATGTGGGCGTTGGGTTCATGTCATTCTGAGCACTAAATTAAAAGTTACGGATGATTTAGTGCCTACATGTCAAGTTGATTGGTCAGTTCAAATGATCATTCTAAGCTCATCATTGGTGCTTATTGAGTAACAGCTTACAAGTTAAGCATAATGCATGGCATCACGCAGTTTTGGAAAGATTGGTTTACTTGGAGGCTTTGTCGTATCTATTTGAGTCTAAAATTTTGTCACAATATAGAAAATTTAGCTAGCATAACGTTGGCGTTGGATTCATGTCATTCTGAGCACTAAATCATAAGTTACAGACGATTTAGTGCGGACATGTCAAGTTGATTGGTCACTTCAAATGATCATTCTAAGCTTATCATTGGTGCTTATTGAGTAACGGCTTATAAGTTAAGCATAATGCATGGCATCACGCAGTTTTGGATAGATTGGTTTACTCTGAGGCTTTGTCATATCTATTTGAGTGTGAAATTTTGCCACAATATAGAAACTTGCACTAGCATAACGTGGGCGTTGGATTCATGTCATTATCAGCACTAAATCAAAAGTTACAAAAAATTTAGTGCAGACATGTCAAGTTGATTGGTTAGTTCAAATGATCACTCTAAGCTGATCATTGGTGCTTATTGAGTTACGGCTTATAAGTTAACCATAATGCATGGCATCACGAAGTTCTGGAAAGATTGGTTTACTTGGAGGCGTTGTCGTATCTTTTTGAGTCTGAATTTTTGTCACAATGTAGAAAATTGAGCTAGCATAACGTGGGAGTTGGATTCATGTCATTCTGAGCACTAAATAAAAAGTTACTGGGGATTTAGTGCGGACTAGTCAAGTTGATTGCTCAGTTCAAATGATCATTCTAAGCTGATCATTGGTGCTTATTAAGTAACGGCTTATAAATGAGCATAATGCATGGCATCACACAGTTTTGGATAGATTGGTTTACTTGGAGGCTTTGTCGTTTCTATTTGAGTCTGAAAAATTGTCAAACTATAGAAAATTGAGCTAGCATAACGTGGGCGTTTGATTCTTGTCATTTTGAGCTCTAAATCAAAAGTTACAGACGATTTAGTACGGACAGGTCAAGTTGATTGGTCAATTCAAATGATCATTCTAAGCTGATCATTGGTGCTCATTGAGTAAAGGCTTATAATTAAAGCATAATGCAAGGCATCACGAATCTTGAGATAAATTGGTTTACATGGAGGCTTTGTCGTATCTATTTGAGTCTGAAATTTTGTCACAATATAGAAAATTGAGCTAGCATAACGTGGGCGTTGGATTCATGTCATTCTGAGCTCTAAATTAAAAGTTACAGACAATTTAGTGCGGACAGGTAAAGTTGATTGGTCAGTTCAAATGATCATTCTAAGCTGATCATTGGTGCTCATTGAGTAAAGGCTTATAAGTGAAGCATAATGAATGGCATCCCGCAGTTTGGGATATATTGGTTTACTTGGAGGCTTTGTCGTATCTATTTGAGTCTGAAAAATTGTCATAGTATAGAAAATTGAGCTAGCATAACGTGGGCGTTGGATTCATGTCATTTTGAGCTCTAAATCAAAAGTTACAGACAATTTAGTGCGGACAGGTCAAGTTGATTGGTCAATTCAAATGATCATTCAAAGATGATCGTTGGTGCTCATTGAGTAAGGGCTTATAATTGAAGCATAATGCATGGCATCACGCATTTTGGGATAAATTGGTTTACATGGAGGCTTTTGCATTTCTATTTGAGTCTGAAATTTTGTCACAATATAGAAAATTGAGCTAGCATAACGTGGGCGTTGGATTCAAGTCATTCTGAGCTCTAAATCAAAAGTTACAGACGATTTAGTGCAGACAGGTCAAGTTGATTGGTCAGTTCAAATGATCATTCTAAGCTGATCATTGGTGCTTATTAAGTAACGGCTTATAAATGAGCATAATGCATGGCATCACACAGTTTTGGATAGATTGGTTTACTTGGAGGCTTTGTTGTGTCTATTTGAGTCTGACAAATTATCATAGTATAGAAAATTGAGCTACCATAACGTGGGCGTTGGATTCATGTCATTTTGAGCTCTAAATCAAAAGTTACAGACGATTTAGTACGGAAAGGTCAAGTTGATTGGTCAATTCAAATGGTCATTCTAAGCTGATCATTGGTGCTCATTGAGTAAAGGCTTATAAGTGAAGCATAATGCATGGCATCACGAAGTTTTAAATAGATTGGTTTGCTTGAAAGCTTTGTCTTATCTATTTGAGTCTGAAATTTTGTCACAATATAGAAAACTGAGAAGCATAACGTGGGCGTTGGATTCATGTCATTCTGAGCACTAAATGAAAAGTTTCGGACGATTTAGTGCCCACATGTCAAGTTGATTGGTCAGTTCAAAGGATCATTCTAAGCTGATCATTGGTGCTTATTGAGTAACGGCTTATAAGTTAAGCATAATGCATGGCATCACGCAATTTTGGATAGATTAGTTTACTTGGAGGCTTTGTCGTATCTATTTGAGTACGAAATTTTGTCACAATATAGAAAATTGAGCTAGCATAACGTGGGCGTTGGATTCATGTCATTCTGAGCACTAAATAAAAAGTTACTGGGGATTTAGTGCGGACTTGTCAAGTTGATTGCTCAGTTCAAATGATCATTCTAAGCTGATCATTGGTGCTTATTAAGTAACGGCTTATAAATGAGCATAATGCATGGCATCACACAGTTTTGGATAGATTGGTTTACTTGGAGGCTTTGTTGTATCTATTTGAGTCTGAAAAATTGTCATAGTATAGAAAATTGAGCTAGCATAACGTGGGCGTTGGATTCATGTCATTTTGAGCTCTAAATCAAAAGTTACAGACGATTTAGTGCGGACAGGTCAAGTTGATTGGTCAATTCAAATGATCATTCTAAGCTGATCATTGGTGCTCATTGAGTAAAGGCTTATAAGTGAAGCATAATGCATGGCATCACGCAGTTTTAAATAGATTGGTTTGCTTGAAGGCTTTGTCGTATCTATTTGAGTCTGAAATTTTGTCACAATATAGAAAACTAAGAAGCATAACGTGGGCGTTGGATTCATGTCATTCTGAGCACTAAATCAAAAGTTACGGACGATTTAGTGCCAACATGTCAAGTTGATTGGTCAGTTCAAAGGATCATTCTAAGCTGATCATTGGTGCTTATTGAGTAACGGCTTATAAGTTAAGCATAATGCATGGCATCACGCAATTTTGGATAGATTGGTTTACTTGGAGGCTTTGTCGTATCTATTTGAGTACGAAATTTTGTCACAATATAGAAAATTGAGCTAGCATATTGTGGGCTTTGGATTCATGTCATTCGGATCTCTAAATCAGGAGTTACGGACGATTTAGTGCGGACATGTCAAGGTTATTGGTCAGTTCAAAAGATCATTCTAAGCTGATCATTGGTGCTCATTGAGTAAAGAATTATAAGTGAAGCATAATGCATGGCATCTCTCAGTTTCGGATAGATTGGATCACCTGGAGGCTTTGTCATATATATTTGAGTCAGAAAAATTTTCAGAGTATAGAAAATTGAGCTAGCATAACGTGGGCGTTGGATTCATGTCATTCTGAGCTCTAAATCAAAAGTACGGACATGTCAAGTTGATTGGTCAGTTCAAATGATCATTTTAAGCTGATCATTGGTGCTTATTGAGTAACGGGTTATAAGTGAAGCATAATGCATGGCATCACGCTGTTTTGGATAGATTGGTTTACTTGGAGGCTTTGTCCTATCTATTTGAGTGTGAAATTTTGTCACAATATAGAAACTTGCACTAGCATAACGTGGGCGTTGGATTCATGTCATTATGAGCACTAAATCAAAGGTTACATAAAATTTAGTGCGGACATGTCAAGTTGATTGGTTAGTTCAAATGATCATTCTATGCTGATCATTGGTGCTTATTGAGTAACGGCTTATAAGTTAACCATAATGCATGGCATCACGCAGTTCTGGAAAGATTGGTTTGCTTGGCGGCTTTGTCGTATCTATTTGAGTCAGAAATTTTGTCACAATGTAGAAAATTGAGCTAGCATAACGTGGGCGTTGGATTCATGTCATTCTGAGCTCTAAATCAAAAGTTACTGATGATTTAGTGCGGACATGTCAAGTTGATTTGATAGTTCAAATGATCATTCTAAGCTAATCATTGGTGCTTATTGAGTAACGGCTTATAAGTGAAGCATAATGCTTGGCATCACGCAGTTTTAGATAGATTGGTTTACTTGGAGGCTTTGTCGTATATATTTGAGTCTGAAAAATTGTCATAGTATAGAAAATTGAGCTAGCATAACGTGGGTGTTGGATTCATGTCATTTTGAGCTCTAAATCAAAAGTCACAGACGATTTTGTACGGACAGGTCAAGTTGATTGGTCAATTCAAATGATCATTCTAAGCTGATCATTGGTGCTCATTGAGTAAAGGCTTATAAGTGAAGCATAATGCATGGCATCACGCAGTTTTAAATAGATTGGTTTGCTTGAAGGCTTTGTCGTATCTATTTAAGTTTTAAATTTTGTCACAATATAGAAAACTGAGAAGCATAACGTGGGCGTTGGATTCATGTCATTCTGAGCACTAAATCAAAAGTTACGGACGATTTAGTGCCAACATGTCAAGTTGATTGGTCAGTTCAAAAGATCATTCTAAGCTGATCATTGGTGCTCATTGAGTAAAGACTTATAAGTGAAGCATAATGCATGGCATCTCTGAGTTTCGGATAGATTGGATCACTTGGAGGCTTTGTCGTATATATTTGAGTCTGAAATTTTGTCACAATATAGAAAATTGAGCTAGCATAAAGTGGGCGTTGGATTTATGTCATTCTAGGCTCTAAATCAAAAGTTACAAATGATTTAGTGCGG
Organism: Pugionium cornutum; assembly: GCA_018901935.1. Lineage (NCBI taxonomy): Eukaryota > Viridiplantae > Streptophyta > Magnoliopsida > Brassicales > Brassicaceae > Pugionium > Pugionium cornutum. The sequence continues at coordinate 13,548,183 of CM032165.1, read as the reverse complement.
ACATGTATGTTGATTGGTCAGTTCAAATGATCAATCTAAGTTGACCATTGGTGCTCATGGAGTGAAGGCTTATAAGTGAAGCATAATGCATGGCATCACGCAGTTTGGGATAGATTGGTTTCCTTGAAACCTTTTTCGTATCTGTTTGAGTCTAAAGTTTTGTCACAGTATAGAAAATTGAGCTAGCATAACGTGGTGGTTGGATTCATGTCATTCTGAGCTCTAAATCAAAAGTTACAGATGATTTAGTGCGGACATGTCAAGTTGATTTGATAGTTCAAATGATCATTCTAAGCTAATCAATGGTGCTTATTGAGTAACGGCTTATAAGTGAAGCATAATTCCTGGCATCACGCAGTTTTAGATAGATTGGTTTACTTGGAGGCTTTGTCGTATCTATTTGAGTCTGAAAAATTGTCATAGTATAGAAAATTGAGCTAGCATAACATGGGCGTTGGATTCATGTCATTTTGAGCTCTAAATCAAAAGTCACAGACAATTTTGTACGGAAAGGTCAAGTTGATTGGTCAATTCAAATGATCATTCTAAGCTGATCATTGGTGCTCATTGAGTAAAGGCTTGTAAGTGAAGCATAATGCATGGCATCACGCAGTTTTAAATAGATTGGTTTGCTTGAAGGCTTTGTTGTATCTATTTAAGTTTGAAATTTTGTCACAATATAGAAAACTGAGAAGCATAACGTGGGCGTTGGATTCATGTCATTCTGAGCACTAAATCAAAAGTTACGGACGATTTAGTGCCGACATGTCAAGTTGATTGGTCAGTTCAAAGGATCATTCTAAGCTGATCATTGGTGCTTATTGACTAACGGCTTATAAGTTAAACATAATGCATGGCATCACGCAGTTTTGGATAGATTGGTTTACTTGGAGGCTTTGTCGTATCTATTTGAGTACGAAACTTTGTCATAATATAGAAAATTGAGCTAGCATAACGTGGGCTTTGGATTCATGTCATTCGGAGCTCTAAATCAGGAGTTACGGACGATTTAGTGCGGACATGTTAAGGTCATTTGTCAGTTCAAAAGATCATTCTAAGCTGATCATTGGTGCTCATTGAGCAAAGACTTATAAGTGAAGCATAATGCATGGCATCTCTGAGTTTTGGATAGATTGGATCACTTGGAGGCTTTGTCGTATATATTTGAGTCTAAAATTCTGTCACAATATAGAAAATTGAGCTAGCATAAAGTGGGCGTTGGATTTTTGTCATTTTAGGCTCTAAATCAAAAGTTACAAATGATTTAGTGCGGACATGTATGTTGATTGGTCAGTTCAAATGATCAATCTAAGTTGACCATTGGTGCTCATTGAGTGAAGGCTTATAAGTGAAGCATAATGCATGGCATCACGCAGTTTGGGATAGATTGGTTTCCTTGAAACCTTTTTCGTATCTGTTTGAGTCTAAAGTTTTGTCACAGTATAGAAAATTGAGCTAGCATAACGTGGGGGTTGGATTCATGTCATTCTGAGCTCTAAATCAAATGTTACAGATGATTTAGTGCGGACATGTCAAGTTGATTTGATAGTTCAAATGATCATTCTAAGCTAATCATTGGTGCTTATTGAGTAACGGCTTATAAGTAAAGCATAATGCCTGCCATCACACAGTTTTAGATAGATTGGTTTACTTGGAGGCTTTGTCGTATCTATTTGAGTCTGAAAAATTGTCATAGTATAGAAAATTGAGCTAGCATAACGTGGGCGTTGGATTCATGTCATTTTGAGCTCTAAATCAAAAGTCACAGACGATTTTGTACGGAAAGGTCAAGTTGATTGGTCCATTCAAATGATCATTCTAAGCTGATCATTGGTGCTCATTGAGTAAAGGCTTATAAGTGAAGCATAATGCATGGCATCACGCAGTTTTAAATAGATTGGTTTGCTTGAAGGCTTTGTCGTATCTATTTAAGTTTGAAATTTTGTCACAATATAGAAAACTGAGAAGCATAGCGTGGGCGTTGGATTCATGTAATTCTGAGCACTAAATCAAAAGTTACGGACGATTTAGTGCCGACATGTCAAGTTGATTGGTCAGTTCAAAGGATCATTCTAAGCTGATCATTGGTGCTTATTGACTAACGGCTTATAAGTTAAACATAATGCATGGCATCACGCAGTTTTGGATAGATTGGTTTACTTGGAGGCTTTGTCGTATCTATTTGAGTACGAAACTTTGTCACAATATAGAAAATTGAGCTAGCATAACGTGGGCTTTGGATTCATGTCATTCGGAGCTCTAAATCAGGAGTTACGGACGATTTAGTGCGGACATGTTAAGGTCATTTGTCAGTTCAAAAGATCATTCTAAGCTGATCATTGGTGCTCATTGAGTAAAGACTTATTAGTGAAGCATAATGCATGGCATCTCTGAGTTTCGGATAGATTGGATCACTTGGTGGCTTTGTCGTATATATTTGAGTCTGAAATTTTGTCACAATATAGAAAATTGAGCTAGCATAAAGTGGGCGTTGGATTTATGTCATTCTAGGCTCTAAATCAAAAGTTACAGATGATTTAGTGCCTACATGTCAAGTTGATTGGTCAGTTCAAATGATCATTCTAAGCTCATCATTGGTGCTTATTGAGTAACAGCTTACAAGTTAAGCATAATGCATGGCATCACGCAGTTTTAAAAAGATTGGTTTACTTGGAGGCTTTGTCGTATCTATTTGAGTCTAAAATTTTGTCACAATATAGAAAATTATGCTAGCATAACGTTGGGGTTTGATTAATGTCATTCTAAGGACTAAATCATAAGTTACAGTCGATTTAGTGCGGACATGTCAAGTTGATTGGTCACTTCAAATGATCATTCTAAGCTAATCATTGGTGCTTATTGAGTAACAGCTTATAGGTTAAGCATAATGCATGGCATCACGCAGTTTTGGATAGATTGGTTTACTTGAAGGCTTTGTCGTATCTATTTGAGTCTGAAATTTTGTCACAATATAAAATATTGAGCTAGCATAACGTGGGCATTGGATTCATATCATTCTGAGCTCTAAATGAAAAGTTACACGTGATATAGTGCAGAATTTTCAAGTTGATTGGACAGTTCAAATGATCATTCTAAGTTGATCATTGGTGCTTATTAAGTAACGGCTTATAAGTGAGCATAATGCATGGCATCACGCAGTTTTGGATAGATTGGTTTACTTGAAGGCTTTGTCGTATCTATTCAAGTCTAATATTTTGTCACAATATAGAAAATTGAGCTAGCATAACGTGGGTGTTGGGTTCATGTCATTCTGAGCACTAAATCAAAAGTTACGGACGATTTAGTGCCGACATGTCAAGTTGATTGGTCAGTTCAAATGATCATTCTAAGCTCATCATTGGTGCTTATTGAGTAACAGCTTACAAGTTAAGCATAATGCATGGCATCACGCAGTTTTGGAAAGATTGGTTTACTTGGAGGCTTTGCCGTATCTATTTGAGTCTAAAATTTTGTCATAATATAGAAAATTTAGCTAGAATAACGTTGGCGTTGCATTCATGTCATTCTGAGCACTAAATCAAAAGTTACAGATGATTTAGTGCGGACATGTCAAGTTGATTGGTCAGTTCAATTGATCATTCTAAGCTGATCATTGGTGCTTATTGAGTAACGGCTTATAAGTGAAGCATAATGCATGGCATCATGCAGTTTTAGATAGATTGGTTTACTTGGAGGCTTTGTCGTACCTATTTGAGTCTGAAAATTGAGCTACCATAACGTTGGCGTTGGATTCATGTCATTATGAACTCTAAATCAAAAGTTACAAACGATTTAGTGCGGATATGTCATGTTGATTGGTCAGTTCAAATGATCAATCTAAGTTAACCATTGGTGCTCATTGAGTAGAATCTTATAAGTGAAGCATAATGCATGGAATCACACAGTTTGGGATAGATTGGTTTACTAGGAAGCTTTTTGGTATCTGTTTGACTCTAAATTTTTTTCACAATATAGAAAATTGAGCTAGCATAACGGGGGCATTGGATTCATATCATTCTGAGCTCTAAATCAAAAGTTATGGATGATTTCGTGCGGACATGTCAACTTGATTAGTCATTTCAAATGATCATTCTAAGCTGATCATTGGTGCTCATTGAGAAAAGGCGTATAAGCAAAGCATAATGCATGGCATATCGCAGTTTGGGATATATTAGATTACTTGGAGGATTCGTCGTATCTATTTGAGTCTGAAAAACTGTCATAGTATAGAAAATTGAGCTAGCATAACGTGGGCATTGGATTCATGTCATTCTGAGCTCTAAATCAAAAGTTACAGACGCTTTAGTGCGGACAGGTCAAGTTGATTGGTCAGTTCAAATGATCATTCTAAGCTGATCATTGGTGCTCATTGAGTAAAGGCTTATAAGTGAAGCATAATGCGTGGCATCACGCAATTTGGGATAATTTGGTTTACATGGAGGCTTTCTCGTATCTACATGGGATCATTGGTGCTTATTGAGTAACGGCTTATAAGTTAAGCATAATGCATGGCATCACGCAGTTTTTGATAGATTGGTTTACTTGGAGGCTTTGTCGTATCTATTTGAGTCTAAAATTTTGTCACAATATAGAAAATTGAGCTAGCATGACGTTGGCATTGGATTCATGTCATTTGGAGCACTAAATCAAAAGTTACAGACGATTTAGTGCGGACATGTCAAGTTGATTGGTCAGTTCAATTAATCATTCTAAGCTGATCATTGGTGCTTATTGAGTAACGGCTTATAAGTGAAGCATAATGCATGGCATCATGCAGTTTTAGATAGATTGGTTTACTTGGAGGCTTTGTCGTATCTATTTGAGTCTGAAACTTTGTCACACTATAGAAAATTGAGCTAGCATACAGTGGGTGTTTGGTTCATGTCATTCTGAGCACTAAATAAAAAGTTACGGACGATTTAGTGCCGACATTGCAAGTTGATTGGTCAGTTCAAATGATCATTCTAAGCTGATCATTGGTGCTTATTAAGTAACGGCTTATAAGTGAGCATAATGCATGGCATCACGCAGTTTTGGATAGATTGGTTTACTTGAAGGCTTTGTCGTATCTATTCAAGCCTAATATTTTGTCACAATATAGAAAATTGAGCTAGCATAACGTGGGCGTTGGGTTCATGTCATTCTGAGCACTAAATCAAAAGTTACAGACGATTTAGTGCCTACATGTCAAGTTGATTGGTCAGTTCAAATGATCATTCTAAGCTCATCATTGGTGCTTATTGAGTAACAGCTTACAAGTTAAGCATAATGCATGGCATCACGCAGTTTTAAAAAGATTGGTTTACTTGGAAGCTTTGTAGTATCTATTTGAGTCTAAAATTTTGTCACAATATAGAAAATTAAGCTAGCATAACGTTGGGGTTGGATTAATGTCATTCTAAGGACTAAATCATAAGTTACAGTCGATTTAGTGCGGACATGTCAAGTTGATTGGTCACTTCAAATGATCATTCTAAGCTAATCATTGGTGCTTATTGAGCTTATAAGTTAAGCATAATGCATGGCATCACGCAGTTTTGGATAGATTGGTTTACTTGAAGGCTTTGTCGTATCTATTTGAGTCTGAAATTTTGTCACAATATAAAAAATTGAGCTAGCATAACGTGGGCATTGGATTCATATCATTCTGAGCTCTAAATGAAAAGTTACACGTGATATAGTGCAGAATTTTCAAGTTGATTGGACAGTTCAAATGATCATTCTAAGTTGATCATTGGTGCTTATTAAGTAACGGCATATAAGTGAGCATAATGCATGGCATCACGCAGTTTTGGATAGATTGGTTTACTTGAAGGCTTTGTTGTATCTATTCAAGCCTAATATTTTGTCACAATATAGAAAATTGAGCTAGCATAACGTGGGTGTTGGGTTCATGTCATTCTGAGAACTAAATCAAAAGTTACGGACGATTTAGTGCCGACATGTCAAGTTGATTGGTCAGTTCAAATGATCATTCTAAGCTCATCATTGGTGCTTATTGAGTAACAGCTTACAAGTTAAGCATAATGCATGGCATCACGCAGTTTTGGAAAGATTGGTTTACTTGGAGGCTTTGTCGTATCTATTTGAGTCTAAAATTTTGTCATAATATAGAAAATTTAGCTAGAATAACGTTGGCGTTGGATTCATGTCATTCTGAGCACTAAATCAAAAGTTACAGATGATTTAGTGCGGACATGTCAAGTTGATTGGTCAGTTCAATTGATCATTCTAAGCTGATCATTGGTGCTTATTGAGTAACGGCTTATAAGTGAAGCATAATGCATGGCATCATGCAGTTTTAGATAGATTGGTTTACTTGGAGGCTTTGTCGTACCTATTTGAGTCTGAAAATTGAGCTACCATAACGTTGGCGTTGGATTCATGTCATTCTGAACTCTAAATCAAAAGTTACAAACGATTTAGTGCAGATATGTCATGTTGATTGGTCAGTTCAAATTATCAATCTAAGTTAACCATTGGTGCTCATTGAGTAGAGTCTTATAAGTGAAGCATAATGCATGGAATCACACAGTTTGGGATAGATTGGTTTACTAGGAAGCTTTTTCGTATCTGTTTGACTCTAAATTTTTTTCACAATATAGAAAATTGAGCTAGCATAACGGGGGCGTTGGATTCATATCATTCTGAGCTCTAAATCAAAAGTTATGGATGATTTCGTGCGGACATGTCAACTTGATTAGTCATTTCAAATGATCATTCTAAGCTGATCATTGGTGCTCATTGAGTAAAGGCCTATAAGCAAAGCATAATGCATGGCATATCGCAGTTTGGGATATATTAGATTACTTGGAGGATTCGTCGTATCTATTTGAGTCTGAAAAACTGTCATAGTATAGAAACTTGAGCTAGCATAACGTGGGCATTGGATTCATGTCATTCTGAACTCTAAATCAAAAGTTACAGACGATTTAGTGCGGACATGTCAAGTTGATTGGTCACTTCAAATGATCATTCTAAGCTTATCATTGGTGCTTATTGAGTAACGGCTTATAAGTTAAGCATAATGCATGGCATCACGCAGTTTTGGATAGATTGGTTTACTTGAAGGGTTTGTCGTATCTACATGGGATCATTGGTGCTTATTGAGTAACGGCTTATAAGTTAAGCATAATGCATGGCATCACGCAGTTTTGGATAGATTGGATTACTTGGAGGCTTTGTCGTATCTATTTGAGTCTAAAATTTTGTCACAATATAGAAAATTGAGCTAGCATGACGTTGGCGTTGGATTCATGTCATTCTGAGCACTAAATCAAAAGTTACAAACGATTTAGTGCGGACATGTCAAGTTGATTGGTCAGTTCAATTGATCATTCTAAGCTGATCATTGGTGCTTATTGAGTAACGACTTATAAGTTAAGCATAATGCATGGGATCACGCAGTTTTGGATAGATTGGTTTACTTGAAGGGTTTGTCATATCTATTTGAGTCTGAAATTTTGTCACAATATAGAAAATTTAGCTAGCATAACGTTGGCGTTGGATTCATGTCATTCTGAGCACTAAATCATAAGTTACAGACGATTTAGTGCGGACATGTCAAGTTGATTGGTCAGTTCAAATGATCATTCTAAGCTGATCATTGGTGCTTATTGAGTAACGGCTTATAAGTTAAGCATAATGCATGGCATCAAGCAGTTTTGGATAGATTGGTTTACTTGAAGGCTTTGTCGTATCTATTTGAGTCTGAAATTTTGTCACAATATAGAAAATTGAGCTAGCATAACGTATGCGTTGGATTCATATCATTCTAAGAAATGATCATTATAAGTTGATCATTGGTGCTTATTTCATGTCATTCTGAGCACTAAATCAAAAGTTACAGACGATTTAGTGCCACCATGTCAAGTAGATTGGTCAGTTCAAATGATCATTCTAAGCTGATCATTGGTGCTTATTGAGTAACAACTTATAAGTTAAGCATAATGCATGGCATCACGCAGTTTTGGATAGATTGGTTTACTTGGAGGCTTTGTCGTATCTATTTGAGTCTAAAATTTTGTCACAATATAGAAAATTTAGCTAGCATAACGTTGGCGTTGGATTCATGTCATTCTGAGCACTAAATCATAAGTTACAGACGATTTAGTGCGGACATGTCAAGTTGATTGGTCACTTCAAATGATCATTCTAAGCTTATCATTGGTGCTTATTGAGTAACGGCTTATAAGTTAAGCATAATGCATGGCATCACGCAGTTTTGGATAGATTGGTTTACTTGAAGGGTTTGTCGTATCTATTTGAGTCTGAAATTTTGTCACAATATAGAAACTTGAGCTAGCAAAACGTGGGTGTTGGATTCATATCATTCTAAGCTCTAAATGAAAAGTTACAGGTGATTTAGTGCAGAATTTTCAAGTTGATTGGACAGTTCAAATGATCATTCTAAGTTGATCATTGGTGCTTATTAAGTAACGGCTTATAAGTGAGCATAATGCATGGCATCACGCAGTTTTGGATAGATTGGTTTACTTGAAGTCTTTGTCGTATCTATTCAAGTCTAATATTTTGTCACAATATAGAAAATTGAGCTAGCATGATGTGGGCGTTGGGTTCATGTCATTCTGAGCACTAAATCAAAAGTTACGAATGATTTAGTGCCTACATGTCAAGTTGATTGGTCAGTTCAAATGATCATTCTAAGCTCATCATTGGTGCTTATTGAGTAACAGCTTACAAGTTAAGCATAATGCATGGCATCACGCAGTTTGTGATAGATTGGTATACTTGAAACCTTTTTCGTATCTGTTTGAGTCTAATATTTTGTCACAATATAGAAAATTGAGCTAGCATAACGTGGGCGTTGGATTCATGTCATTCTGAGCTCTAATTCAAAAGTTACAGGCGATTTAGTGCGGACATGTCAAGTTGATTGGTCAGTTCAAATGATCATTCTATGCTCATCATTGGTGCTTATTGAGTAACAGCTTACAAGTTAAGCATAATGCATGGCATCACGCAGTTTTGGAAAGATTGGTTTACTTGGAGGCTTTGTCGTATCTATTTGAGTCTAAAATTTTGTCACAATATAGAAACTTTAGCTAGCATAACATTGGCGTTGGATTCATGTCATTCTGAGCACTAAATCATAAGTTACAGACGATTTAGTGCGGACATGTCAAGTTGATTGGTCACTTCAAATGATCATTCTAAGCTTATCATTGGTGCTTATTGAGTAACGGCTTATAAGTTAACCATAATGCATGGCATCACGCAGTTTTGGATAGATTGGTTTACTTGAAGGCTTTGTCGTATCTATTTGAGTCTGAAATTTTGTCACAATACAGAAAATTGAGCTAGCATAACATGGGCGTTGGATTCATATCATTCTGAGCTCTAAATGAAAAGTTACAGGTGATTTAGTGCAGAGTTTTCAAGGTTATTGGACAGTTCAAATGATCATTCTAAGTTGATCATTGGTGCTTATTAAGTAACGGCTTATAAGTGAGCATAATGCATGGCATCACGCAGTTTTGGATATTTTGGTTTACTTGAAGGCTTTGTCGTATCTATTCAAGTCTAATATTTTGTCACAATATAGAAAATTGAGCTAGCATAACGGGGGCATTGGGTTCATGTCATTCTGAGCACTAAATCAAAAGTTACGGACGATTTAGTGCCGACATGTCAAGTTGATTGGTCAGTTCAAATGATCATTCTAAGCTCATCATTGGAGCTTATAGAGTAACAGCTTACAAGTTAAGCATAATGGATGGCATCACGCAGTTTTGGAAAGATTGGTTTACTTGGAGGCTTTGTCGTATCTATTTGAGTCCAAAATTTTGTCACAATATAGAAAATTGAGCTAGCATAACGTTGGCGTTGGATTCATGTCATTCTGAGCACTAAATCAAAAGTTACAGACGATTTAGTGCGGACATATCAAGTTGATTGGTCAGTTCAAATGATCATTCTAAGCTGATCATTGGTGCTTATTGAGTAACGGCTTATAAGTGAAGCATAATGCATGGCATCACGCAGTTTTAGATAGATTGGTTTACATGGAGGCTTTGTCGTATCTATTTGAGTCTGAAACTTTGTCACAATATAGGAAATTGAGCTAGCATAACGTTGGCGTTGGATTCATGTCATTCTGAACTCTAAATCAAAAGTTACAAACGATTTAGTGCGGATATGTCATGTTGATTGGTCAGTTCAAATGATCATTCTAAGTTGATCATTGGTGCTCATTGAGTAAAGCTTATAAGTGAAGCATAATGCATGGCATCACGCAGTTTGGATAGATTGGTTTACTAGGAAGCTTTTTCGTATCTGTTTGAGTCTAAAATTTTGTCACAATATAGAAAATTGAGCTAGCATAACGTGGGCGTTGGATTCATATCATTCTGAGCTCTAAATCAAAAGTTATGGATGATTTAGTGCGGACATGTCAAGTTGATTAGTCATTTCAAATGATCATTCTAAGCTGATCATTGGTGCTTATTGAGTAAACTTATAAGTTAAGCATAATGCATGGCATCACGCAGTTTGGATATATTGGTTTACTTGGAGGCTTTGTCGTATCTATTTGATCTGAAATTTTGTCACAATAGAAAATTGCGCTAGCATAACGTGGCCGTTGGATTCATGTCATTATGAGCACTAAATCAAAAGTTACACACGATTTAGGGCGGACATGTCAAGTTGATTGGTCAGTTCAAATGATCATTCTAAGCTGATCATTGGTGCTTATTGAGTAAGGCTTATAAGTTAAACATAATGCATGACATCACGCAGTTTTGGATAGATTGGTTTACTTGGAGGCTATGTCGTATCTATTTGAGTCTGAAATTTTGTCACAATATAAAAAATTGAGCTAGCATAATGTGGGCGTTGGATTCATGTTATTCTGAGCTCTAAATCAAAAGTTACAGGTGATTTAGTGCAGAATTTTCAAGTTGATTGGACAGTTCAAATGATCATTCTAAGTTGATCATTGGTGCTTATTAAGTAACGGCTTATAAGTGAGCATAATGCATGGCATCACGCAGTTTTGGATAGATTGGTTTACTTGAAGTCTTTGTCGTATCTATTTGAGTCGGAAATTTTGTCACAATATAGAAAATTGAGCTAGCATAAGGTGGGTGTTTGGTTCATGTCATTCTGAGCACTAAATCAAAAGTTACGGACGATTTAGTGCCGACATGTCAAGTTGATTGGTCAGTTCAAATGATCATTCTAAGCTGATCATTGGTGCTTATTGAGTAACGCTTATAAGTTAACCATAATTCATAGCATCACGCAGTTTTAAATAGATTGGTTTACTTGGAGGCTTTGTCGTATCTATTTGAGTCTGACATTTTGCTACAATATAGAAAATTGCGCTAGCATAGCGTGGGCGTTGGATTAACGTCATTATGAGCACTAAATCAAAAGTTACACACGATTTAGTGCGGACATGTCAAGTTGATTGGTCAGTTCA
>CM032165.1:13526133-13536237 GCA_018901935.1 Pugionium cornutum | reverse complement strand
TGTCATATCTATTTGAGTTTAAAATTTGGTCGTAATATATAAAATTTAGCTAGAATAACGTGGGCATTGGATTCATGTCATTTTGAGCTCTAAATCAAAAGTTACGGACGATTTAGTGCAGACATGTCAAGTTGATTGGTCAGTTCAAATGATCATTCTAAGCTGATCATTGGTTCTTATTGAGTACGGCTTATAAGTTAAACATAATGCATGGCATCATGCAGTTTTGGATAGATTGCTTTACTTGGAGGCTATGTCTTATCTATTTGAGTCTGAAATTTTGTCACAATATAGAAAATTGAGCTAACATAACGTGGACGTTGGATTCACGTTATTCTGAGCACTAAATCAAAAGTTACACATGATTAAGTGCGGACGTGTCAAGTTGATAGGACAGTTCAAATGATCATTCTAAGCTAATCATTGGTGCTTATTGAGTAACGGCTTATAAGTGAAGCATAATGCATGGAATCACGCAGTTTTAGATAGGTTGGTTTACTTGGAGGCTTAGTCGTATCTATTTGATCTGAAATTTTGTCACAATAGAAAATTGCGCTAGCATAACGTGGCCGTTAGATTCATGTCATTATTAGCACTAAATCAAAAGTTACACACGATTTACGGCGGAGATGTCAAGTTGATTGGTCAGTTCAAATGATCATACTAAGCTGATCATTGGTTCTTATTGAGTAACGGGTTATAAGTGAAGCATAATGCATGGAATCACGCAGTTTTGGATAGATTGGTTTACTTGGAGGCTTTGTCATATCTATTTGAGTCTAAAATTTTGTCACAATAGAAAATTGCGGTAGCATAATGTGGCCGTTAGATTCATGTTATTATGAGCACTAAATCAAAAGTTACATACGATTTAGGCGGACATGTCAAGTTGATTGGTCAGTTCAAATGATCATTCTAAGCTGATCATTGGTGCTTATTGAGTAACGGCTTATAAGTTAACCATAATGCATGGCATCACGCAGTTTTGGATAGAATTTGTTTACTTGGAGGCTATGTCGTATCTATTTGAGTCTCAAATATTGTCACAATAGAACATTGCACTAGCATAACGTGGCTGGTTGATTCATGTCATTATGCTTACAAAATCAAAAGTTACACACGATTTAGGGCGAACATGTCAAGTTGATTGGTCAGTTCAAATGATCATTCTAAGCTGATCATTGGTGCTTATTGAGTACGGCTTATAAGTTAAACATAATGCATGCCAAAACATAGTTTTGGATAGATTGGTTTACTTGGAGGCTATGTCGTATCTATTTGAGTCTGAAATTTTGTCACAGTATAGAAAATTGAGCTAGCATAACGTGGGCGTTGGATTAATGTTATTCTGAGCACTAAATCAAAAGTTACATACTATTTAGTGCGGACGTGTCAAGTTGATAGGACAGTTCAAATGATCATTCTAAGCTGATCATTGGTGCTTATTGAGTAACGGCTTATAAGTGAAGCATAATGCATAGAACACGCAGTTTTAGATTGGTTGGTTTACTTGGAGGCTTTGTCGTATCTATTTGAGTCTGAAAAATTGTCCCAATATAGAAAATTGAGCTAGCATAACGTGGGCGTTCGTTTCATGTCATTCTGAGCACTAAATCAAAAGTTACATACGATTTAGTGCGGACATGTCAAGTTGATTGGTCAGTTCAAATGATCATTCTAAGCTGATCATTGGTGCTTATTGAGTAACGGCTTATAAGTGAAGCATAATGCATGACATCACGTAGTTTTAGATAGATTGGTTTTCTTGGAAGCCTTGTCGTATCTATTTGAGTCTGAAATTTTGTCACAATATAGAAAATTGAGCTAGCATAAGGTGGGCGTTTGGTTCATGTCATTCTGAGCACTAAATCAAAAGTTACAGACGATTTAGTGCCGACATGTCAAGTTGATTGGACAGTTCAAATGATCATTCTAAGCTGATCATTGGTGCTTATTGAGTAACGGCTTATAAGTGAAGCATAATGCATGGAATCACGCAGTTTTAGATTGGTTGGTTTACTTGGAGGCTTTGTCGTATCTATTTGAGTCTGAAAAATTGTCACAATATAGAAAATTGTGCTAGCATAACGTGGGCGTTGATTCATGTCATTCTGAGCACTAAATCAAAAGTTACATACGATTTAGTGCGGACATGTCAAGTTGATTGGTCAGTTCAAATGATCATTCTAAGCTGATCATTGGTGCTTATTGAGTAACGGCTTATAAGTGAAGCATAATGCATGGCATCACACAGTTTTGGATAGATTGGTTTACTTGGAGGCTTTGTCATATCTATTTGAGTCTGAAATTTTGTCACAATATAGAAAATTTGCGCTAGCATAATGGCCGTTGGATTCATGTCATTATGAGCACTAAATCAAAAGTTACACACGATTTAGCGAACATGTCAAGTTGATTGGTCAGTTCAAATGATCATTCTAAGCTGATCATTGGTGCTTATTGAGTATGGCTTATAAGTTAAACATAATGCATGGCATCACGCAGTTTTGGATAGATTGGTTTACTTGGAGGCTATGTCGTATCTATTTTAGTCTGAAATTTTGTCACAGTATAGAAAATTGAGCTAGCATAACGTGGGCGTTGGATTCATGTTATTCTGAGCACTAAATCAAAAGTTACAGACGATTTAGTGCGGACGTGTCAAGTTGATAGGACAGTTCAAATGATCATTCTAGGCTGATCAATTGTGCTTATTGAGTACCGGCTTATAAGGGAAGCACAATGCATGGAATCACGGAGTTTTACATAGTTTGGTTTTCTTGGAGGCTATGTGGTATCTATTTGAGTCTGAAATTTTGTCACAGTATAGAAAATTGAGCTAGCATAACCTGGGCGTTGGATTAATGTTATTCTGAGCACTAAATCAAACGTTACAGACGATTTAGTGCGGACGTGTCAAGTTGATAGGACAGTTCAAATGATCATTCTAAACTGATCATTGGTACTTATTGAGTAACGGCTTATAAGTGAAGCATAATGCATGGAATCACGCAGTTTTAGATTGGTTGGTTTACTTGGAGGCCTTGTCGTATCTATTTGAGTCTGAAAAATTGTCACAATATAGAAAATTGAGCTACATTAACGTGGGCGTTCGTTTCATGTCATTCTGAGCACTAAATCAAAAGTTACATACGATTTAGTGCGGACATGTCAAGTTGATTGGTCAGTTCAAATGATCATTTTACGCTGATCATTGGTGCTTATTGAGTAACGGCTTATAAGTGAAGCATAATGCATGGCATCACGCAGTTTTGGATAGATTGGTTTACTTGGAGGCTTTGTCATATCTATTTGATTCTGAAATTTTGTCACAATAGAAAATTGCGCTAGCATAATGTGGCCGTTGGATTCATGTCATTATGAGCACTAAATCAACAGTTACACACGATTTAGGGCGAACATATCAAGTTGATTGGTCAGTTCTAATGATCATTCTAAGCTTATCATTGGTGCTTATTGAGTACGGCTTATAAGTTAAACATAATACATGGCATCACGCAGTTTTGGATAGATTGGTTTACTTGGAGGCTATGTCGTATCTATTTGAGTCTGAAATTTTGTCACAGTATAGAAAATTGGGCTAGCATAACGTGGCCGTTGGATTCATGTTATTCTGAGCAGTAAATCAAAAGTTACAAACGATTTAGTGCGGACGTGTCAAGTTGATAGGACAGTTCAAATGATCATTCTAAGCTGATCAATTGTGCTTATTGAGTACCGGCTTATAAGTGAAGCACAATGCATGGAATCACGCAGTTTTAGATAGTTTTGTTTACTTGTAGGCTATGTCGTATCTATTTGAGTCTGAAATTTTGTCACAGTATAGAAAATTGAGCTAGCATAATGTGGGCGTTGGAATAATGTTATTCTGAGCACTAAATCAAAAGTTACAGACGATTTAGTGCGGACGTGTCAAGTTGATAGGACAGTTCAAATGATCATTCTAAGCTGATCATTGGTGCTTATTGAGTAACGGCTTATAAGTGAAGCATAATGAATGGAATCACGCAGTTTTTGGATAGATTGGTTTACTTGGAGGCTTTGTCGTATCTATTTGAGTCTGAAATTTTGTCACAATATAGAAAATTGCGCTAGCATAATGTGGGGGTTGGATTCATGTCATTCTGAGCACTAAATCAAAAGTTACAAACGATTTAATGCGGACATGTCAAGTTGATTGGTCAGTGCAAATGATCATTTTAAGCTGATCATTATTGCTTATTTAGTAACGGCTTATAAGTTAAGCATAACGCATGGCATCACGTTTTTGGATAGATTGGTTTACTTGGAGGCTTTGTCGTATCTATTTGAGTCTGAAATTTTGTCACGATATAGAAAATTGAGCTAGCATAACGTGGGCGTTGGATTCATGTCATTCTGAGCACTAAATCAAAAGTTACGACGATTTAGTGCGGACATGTCAAGTTGATTGGACAGTTCAAATGATCATTCTAAGCTGATCATTGGTGCTTATTGAGTACCGGCTTATAAGTGAAGCACAATGCATGGAATCACGCAGTTTTAGATAGTTTGGTTTACTTGGAGGCTATGTCGTATCTGTTGAGTCTGAAATTTTGTCACAGTATAGAATATTGAGCTAGCATAACGTGGGCGTTGGATTAATGTTATTCTGAGCACTAAATCAAAAGTTACAGACGATTTAGTGCGGACGTGTCAAGTTGATAGGACAGTTCAAATGATCATTCTAAGCTGATCATTGGTGCTTATTGAGTAACGGCTTATAAGTGAAGCATAATGCATGGAATCACGCAGTTTTAGATTGGTTGGTTTACTTGGAGGCTTTGTCGTATCTATTTGAGTCTGAAAAATTGTCACAATATAGAAAATTGAGCTAGCATAACGTGGGTGTTCGTTTCATGTCATTTTGGAGCACTAAATCAAAAGTTACAGACGATTTAGTGCAGACATGTCAAGTTGATAGGTCAGTTCAAATGATCATTTTACGCTGATCATTGGTGCTTATTGAGTAACGGCTTATAAGTGAAGCCTAATGCATGGCATCACACAGTTTTGGATAGATTGGTTTACTTGGAGGCTTTGTCATATCTATTTGAGTCTGAAATTTTGTCACAATAGAAAATTGTGCTAGGATAATGTGGCCGTTGGATTCATGTCATTATGAGCACTAAATCAACAATTACACACGATTTAGGGCGAAAATATCAAGTTGATTGGTCAGTTCTAATGATCATTCTAAGCTTATCATTGGTGCTTATTGAGTACGGCTTATAAGTTAAACATAATGCATGGCATCACGCATTTTTGGATAGATTGGTTTACTTGGAGGCTATGTCGTATCTATTTGAGTCTGAAATTTTGTCACAGTATAGAAAATTGAGCTAGCATAACGTGGGCGTTGGATTCATGTTATTCTGAGCACTAAATCAAAAGTTACAGACGATTTAGTGCGGACGTGTCAAGTTGATAGGACAGTTCAAATGATCATTCTAAGCTGATCAACTGTGCTTATTGAGTACCGGCTTATAAGTGAAGCACAATGCATGGAATCACGCAGTTTTAGATAGTTTGGTTTACTTGGAGGCTTTGTCGTATCTATTTGAGTCTGAAATTTTGTCACAGTATAGAAAATTGAGCTAGCATAACCTGGGCGTTGGATTAATGTTATTCTGAGCTCTAAATCAAACGTTACAGACGATTTAGTGCGGACGTGTCAAGTTGATAGGATAGTTCAAATGATCATTCTAAGCTGATCATTGGTACTTATTGAGTAACGGCTTATAAGTGAAGCATAATGCATGGAATCACGCAGTTTTAGATAGGTTGGTTTACTTGGAGGCTTTGTCGTATCTATTTGAGTCTGAAAAATTGTCATAATATAGAAAATTGAGCTAGCATAACGTGGGCGTTGGATTCATGTCATTCTGAGCTCTAAATCAAAAGTTACAGGCGATTTAGTGCGGACTTGTCAAGTTGATTGGACAGTTCAAATGATCATTCTAAGCTGATCATTGGTGCTTATTGAGTAGCGGCTTATAAGTGAAGCATAATGCATGGCATCACGCATTTTTAGATAGATTGATTTACTTGGCGTCTTTGTCGTATTTATTTGAGTCTGAAAAATTGTCATCGTATAGAAAATTGAGCAATCATAACGCGGGCGTTGGAATCATGTCATTCTGAGCTCTAAATCAAAAGTTACAGCGATTTATTGGTCAGTTCAAATGATCAATCTAAGCTGATCATTGGTGCTTATTGAGTAACTGCTTATAAATTAGCCATAATGCATGGCATCACACAGTTTTGGATAGATTGGTTTACTTGGAGGCTTTGTCGTATCTATTTGAGTCTGAAATTGTCACAATATAGAAAATTGAGCTAGCATAACGTGGGCGTTGGATTCATGTCATTCTGAGCTCTAAATCGAAAGTTACATGCGATTTAGTGCGGACTTGTCAAGTTGATTGGTCAGTTCAAATGATCATTCTAAGCTGATCATTGGTGCTTATTGAGTAACGGCTTATAAGTGAAGCATAATGCATGGCATCACGCAGTTTTAGATAGATTGGTTTACTTGGAGGCTTTTGTCGTATCTATTTGAGTCTAAAATGTTGTTACAATATAGAAAATTGAGCTTGCATAACATGGGCGTTGGATTCATGTCATTCTGAGCACTAAATCAAAAGTTAGAGACGATTTAGTGCGGACATGTCAAATTGATTGGACAGTTCAAATGATCATTCTAAGCTGATCATTGGTGCTTATTGAGTATCGGCTTATAAGTGAAGCATAATGCATGGAATCACGCAGTTTTAGATAGATTGGTTTACTTGGAGGCTTTGTCGTATCTATTTGAGTCTAAAAATTTTGTCACAATATAGGAATTTGAGGTAGCATAACGTGGGCGTTGGATTCATGTCATTCTAAGCTCTAAATCAAAAGTTATGGATGATTTAGTGCGGGCATGTCAAGTTGATTGGTCAGTTCAAATGATCATTCTAAGCTGATCATTTGTGCTCATTGAGTAACGGCTTATAAGTTAACCATAATGCATGGCATCACGCAGTTTGGGATAAATTGGTTTACATGGAGGCTTTATTGTATCTATTTGAGTCTGAAATTTTGTCACAATATAGAAAATTGAGCTAGCATAATGTTGGCGTTGGATTCATGTCATTCTGATCTCTAAATAAAAAAGTTAGAGGCGATTTAGTGCGAATTTTTCAAGTTGATTGGACAGTTCAAATGATCATTCAAAGCTGATCATTGGTGCTTATTGAGTAACGGCTTATAAGTGAGCATAATGCATGGCATCACACAGTTTGGGATAGATTGGATTACTTGCTTTCTTTGTCATATCTATTTGAGTCTGAAAATTTGTCATTGTATAGAAAATTGAGCTAGCATAACGTGGTTGGATTCATGTCATTCTGAGTTCTAAATCAAAAGTTATGGACGATTTAGTGCGACATGATCAAGTTGATTGTAGTTCAACTGATCATTCTAAGCTGATCATTGGTGCTCATTGAGTAAAGGCTTATAAGTGAAGCATAATGCATGGCATCACACAGTTTAGATACATTGGATTACTTAGGCTTTCGTATCTATTTGAGTCTGAAATTTGTCATAGTATAGAAAATTGAGCTAAGCATAACGTGGGCATTGGATTCATGTCATTCTGAGATCTAAATCAAAAGTTACGATTTAGTGCGAACATATCAAGTTGATTAATCAGTTCAAATGATCATTATAAACTGATCATTGGTGATTACTGAGTAAAGGCTTATAAGTGAAGCATAATGCATGACACCACACAGTTTTGGATATATTGGATTATTTGGAGGCTCTGTTGTATCTATTTGAGTCTAAAATTTTTTCATTGTATAGAAAACTGAGGTAGCATAATGTGGGCGTTGCATTCATGTCATTATGAGCCCTAATCAAAAGTTACGGATGATTTAGTGCAGTCATGCCTAGTTCATTGGTCAGTTCAAATGATCATTCCAAACTGATCATTGGTGCTCTTTGAGTAAAGGCTTATAAGTGAAGCATAATGCATGGCATCACTCAGTTTGGGATATATTGGATTACTTGTAGGCTTTGTCGTATTTATTTTAGTGTGAAATTTTGTAGTAGTATAGAAAATCGAGTTTGCATAACGTGGACATTGGATTCATGTAATTTTGAACTTTAAATCAAAAGAAACGGACAACTTAGTGCGGACATTTCAAGTTGATTGGTCAGGTGAAATGATCATTCTAAGCTGATCATTGGCGCTCATTGAGTAAAGGCTTATAAGTGAAGCATAATGAATGACATCACTCAGTTTGGGATAGATTAGATTACTTGGAGGATTTTTCGTATCTATTTGAGTCTGAAAATTTGTCACTGTATAGAAAATTGAGCTAGCATTACGTGGCCATTGGACTCATGTCATTTTGAGCTCTAAATCAAAAGTTACGGACGATTTAATGCAGACATATCAAGTTGTTTGGTCAGTTCAAATGATCATTCTAAGCTGATCATTGGTGCTTATTGAGTAACGGCTTATAAGTGAAGCATAATGCATGGAATCACGCAGTTTTAGATTGGTTGGTTTACTTGGAGGCTTTGTCGTATCTATTTGAGTCTGAAAAATTGTCACAATATAGAAAATTGAGCTAGCATAACGTGGGCGTTCGTTTCATGTCATTCTGAGCACTAAATCAAAAGTTACATACGATTTAGTGCGGACATGTCAAGTTGATTGGTCAGTTCAAATGATCATTCTAAACTGATCATTGGTGCTCATTTAGTTAAGGCTTATAATTGAAGCATAATGCATGCCATCACTCAGTTTGGAATATATTGGCTTATTTGGAGGCTTTGTCGTATCTATTTTAGTTTGAAATTTTGTAGTAGTATAGAAAATTAAGCTAGCATAACGTGGGCATTGGATACATGTCATTCTGAGCTTTAAATCAAAAGTCACAGACGATTTAGTGCATAAATTTCAAGTTGATTGGTCAGGTCAAATGATCATTCTTAGCTGATCATTGGTGCTCATTGAGTAAAGGCTTATAAGTGAAGCATAATGAATGACATCACTCAGTTTAGGATAGATGAGATTACTTGGAGTATTTTTTGTATCTATTTGAGCTGAAAATTTGTCATTGTATAGAAAATTGAGCTAGCATAACGTGGGGATTGGATTCATATTATTCTAAGTTCTAAATCATAAGCTACAGACAATTTAGTACGCATATTTTAAGTTGATTGGGAAGTTCAACTGATCATTCTAAACTGATCATTGGTGCTCATTGAGTAAAGACTTATAAGTGAAGCATAGTGCATGACATCACACAGTTTTGGATAGATTTGATTACTTGTATGCTTTTTCGTATCTATTTGAATCTGAAAATTTGTCATAGTATAGAAAATTTAGCTAGCATAACGAAGGTGTTGGATTCATGTAATTCTGTGATCTAAATCACAAGTTACGGACGACTTAGTGCGTACTTATCAAGTTGATTGATGAGTTCAAATGATCATTCTAAGCTGATTATTGGCGCTCATTGAGTAAAGGCTTATAAGTGAAGCATAAAGCATGGCATCACGCAGTTTTGGATATATTGGACTACTTGGAGGCATTGTCGTATCTATTTGAGTCTGAAAATTTGTCATTGTATAGGAGATTGAGCTTGCATTATGTGGGCATTGGATTCATGTCATTCAGAGCTCTAAATCAAAAGTTACAGATGATTTAGTTCGGACATTTCAAGTTGATTGGCCAGTTACACTGATCATTCTAAGGTGATCATTGGTGCTCATTGAGTAAAGGCTTATCAGTGAAGCATAATATATGACATCACACAGTTTGGGATAGATTGGATTTCTTGTAGGCTTTGTCATATATATTTGAGTCTAAAAATTTGTCATTGTATAGAAAGTTGAGCTAGCATAACATGGTTATTGGATTCATGTCATTCTGCTCTAAATCAAAAGTTATGGAAGCTTTAGTGCGGACAAGTCAAGATTATTGGTTAGTTCAAATGATAAATCTAAGCTGATCATTAGTGCTCATTGAGTAAAGGCTTATAAGTAAAGCATAATGCATGGTATCAC
>CM032165.1:13512350-13525633 GCA_018901935.1 Pugionium cornutum | reverse complement strand
TAAATCATCTGTAACTTTTGATTTAGTGCTCAGAATGACATGAACCAAACGCCCACCTTATGCTAGCTCAATTTTCTATATTATGACAAAATTTCCGACTCAAATAGATATGACAAAGCCTTCAAGTAAACCAATCTATCCAAAACTGCATGATGCCATGCATTATGCTCACTTATACGCCGTTACTTAATAAGCACCAATGATCAGCTTAGAATGATCATTTGAACTGTCCAATCAACTTGACAAGTCCGCACTAAATCACCTGTAACTTTTGATTTAGAGCTCAGAATGACATGAATCCAACGCCCACGTTATGCTAGCTCAATTTTCTATTTTGTAACAAAATTTCAGACTCAAATAGATATGACAAAGCCTCCATGTAAACCAATCTATGCAAAACTACGTGATGCCATGCATTATGCTTAACTTATAAGCTGTTACTCAATAAGCACCAATGATCAGCTTAGAATGATCATTTGAACTGACCAATCAACTTGACATGTCGGCACTAAATCGTCTGTAACTTTTGATTTAGTGCTCAGAATGACATGAACCAAACGCCCACCTTATGCTAGCTCAATTTTCTATATTGTGACAAAATTTCAGACTCAAATAGATATGACAAAGCCTTCAAGTAAACCAATCTATCCAAAACTGCATGATGCCATGCATTATGCTCACTTATACGTCGTTACTTAATAAGCACCAATGATCAGCTTAGAATGATCATTTGAACTGTCCAATCAACTTGACAAGTCCGCACTAAATCACCTGTAACTTTTGATTTAGAGCTCAGAATGACATGAATCCAACGCCCACGTTATGCTAGCTCAATTTTCTATTTTGTGACAAAATTTCTTACTCAAATAGATAAGAGAAAGCCTCCAAGTAAACTAATCTATCCAAAACTGCGTGATGCCATGCATTATGCTTAACTTATAAGCCGTTACTCAATAAGCACCAATGATCAGCTTAGAATGATCATTTGAACTGACCAATCAACTTGACATGTCGGCACTAAATCGTCCGTAACTTTTGATTTAGTGCTCAGAATGACATGAACCAAACGCCCACCTTATGCTAGCTCAATTTCTATATTGTGACAGAATTTCCGACTCAAGTAGATATGACAAAGCCTTCAAGTAAACCAATCTATCCAAAACTGCATGATGCCATGCATTATGCTCACTTATACGCTGTTACTCAATAAGCACCAATGATCAGCTTAGAATGATCATTTGAACTGTCCAATCAACTTGACAAGTCCGCACTAAATCACCTGTAACTTTTGATTTAGAGCTCAGAATGACATGAATCCAACGCCCACGTTATGCTAGCTCAATTTTCTATTTCGTGACAAAATTTCAGACTCGAATAGACACGACAAAGCCTCCATGTAAACCAATCTATCCAAAACTGTGTGGTGCCATGCATTATGCTTAACTTATAAGCTGTTACTCAATAAGCACCAATGATCAGCTTAGAATGATCATTTGAACTAACCAATCAACTTGACATGTCGGCACTAAATCGTCCGTAACTTTTGATTTAGTGCTCAGAAGGACATGAACCAAATGCCCACCTTATGCTAGCTCAATTTTCTATATTGTGACAAACTTTCCGACTCAAATAGATA
Organism: Pugionium cornutum; assembly: GCA_018901935.1. Lineage (NCBI taxonomy): Eukaryota > Viridiplantae > Streptophyta > Magnoliopsida > Brassicales > Brassicaceae > Pugionium > Pugionium cornutum. The sequence continues at coordinate 13,523,997 of CM032165.1, read as the reverse complement.
TGACAAAGCCTTCAAGTCAACGAATCTATCCAAAACTGCATGTTGCCATGCATTATGCTCACTTATACGCCATTACTTAATAAGCACCAATGATCAGCTTAAAATGATCATTTGAACTGTCCAATCAACTTGACAAGTCCGCACTAAATCACCTGTAACTTTTGATTTAGAGCTCAGAATGACATGAATCCAACGCCCACGTTATGCTAGCTCAATTTTCTATTTTGTGACAAAATTTCAGACTCAAATAGATACGACAAAGCCTCCATGTAAACCAATCTATCCAAAACTGCGTGATGCCATGCATTATGCTTAACTTATAAGCTGTTACTCAATAAGCACCAATGATCAGCTTAGAATGATCATTAGAACTGACCAATCAACTTGACATGTCGGCACTAAATCGTGTGTAACTTTTGATTTAGTGCTCAGAATGACATGAACCAAACGCCCACCTTATGCTAGCTCAATTTTCTATATTGTGACAAAATTTCAGACTCAAATAGATACGACAAAGCCTTCAAGTAAACCAATCTATCCAAAGCTGCATGATGCCATGCATTATGCTCACTTATACGCCGTTACTTAGTAAGCACCAATGATCAGCTTAGAATGATCATTTGAACTGTCCAATCAACTTCACAAGTCCGCACTAAATCACCTGTAACTTTTGATTTAGAGCTCAGAATGACATGAATCCAACGCCCACGTTATGCTAGCTCAATTTTCTATTTTGTGACAAAATTTCAGACTCAAATAGATACGACAAAGCCTCCATGTAAACCAATCTATCCAAAACTGCGTGATGCCATGCATTATGCTTAACTTATAAGCTGTTACTCAATAAGCACCAATGATCAGCTTAGAATGATCATTTGAACTGACCAATCAACTTGACATGTCGGCACTAAATCGTCTGTAACTTTTGATTTAGTGCTCAAAATGACATGAATCAAACGCCCACCTTATGCTAGCTCAATTTTCTATATTGTGACAAACTTTCCGACTCAAATAGATATGACAAAGCCTTCAAGTAAACCAATCTATCCAAAACTGCATGATGCCATGCATTATGCTAACTTATACGCCGTTACTTAATAAGCACCAATGATCAGCTTAGAATGATCATTTCAACTGTCCAATCAACTTGACAAGTCCGCACTAAATCACCTGTAAGTTTTGATTTAGAGCTTAGAATGACATGAATCCAAAGCCCACGTTATGCTAGCTCAATTTTCTATTTTGTGACAAAATTTCAGACTCAAATAGATACGACAAAGCCTCCATGTAAACCAGTTTATCCCAAACTGCGTGATACCATGCATTATACTTAACTTATAAGCCGTTAGTCAATAAGCACCAATGATCAGCTTAGAATGATCATTTGAACTGACCAATCAACTTGACAGGTCGGCACTAAATCATCCGTAACTTTTGATTTACTGCTCAGAATGACATGAACGAAATGCCCACCTTATGCTAGCTCAATTTTCTATATTGTGACAAACTTTTTGACTCAAATAGATATGACAAAGCCTTCAAGTAAACCAATCTATCCAAAACTGCATGATGCCATGCATTATGCTCACTTATACGCCGTTACTTAATAAGCACCAATGATCAGCTTAGAATGATCATTTGAACTGTCCAATCAACTTGACAAGTCCGCACTAAATCACCTGTAACTTTTGATTTAGAGCTCAGAATGACATGAATCCAACGCCCACGTTATGCTAGCTTAATTTTCTATATTGTGACAAAAATTTAGACTCAAACAGATACGAACAAGCTTCCAAGTAAACCGATCTATCCCAAACTGCGTGATGCAATGCTTTATGCTTCAGTTATAAGCCTTTACTCAAGGAGCACCAATAGTCACCTTAGATTGATCATTCGAACTAACCAATCAACTTAGATCCGCACTAAATCATTTTGTAACTTTTGATTTAGAGCTCAGAATGACATAAATCCAACGTCCATGTTATGCTAGCTCAATTTTCTATATTCTGACAAAATTTCAGACTCAAATAGATACGACAAGGCCTCCAAGAAAACCAATCTATCTAAAACTACGTGATGTCATGCATTATGCTTCACTTATAAGATGTTACTCAATAAGCACCAATGATCAGCTTAGAATGATCATTTGAACTGACCAGTCAACTTGACATATTCGCAATAAATCATCTGTAACTTTTGATTTAGTGCTCAGAATGACATGAATTCAACGCCCACCTTATGCTAGCTCAATTTTCTATATTATGACAAAATTTTAGACTCAAATAGATACGAGAAAGCCTCCATGTAAACCAATCTATCCAAAATTGCGTGATGCCATGCATTATGATTAACTTATAAGTTGTTACTCAATAAGCACCAATGATCAGCTTAGAATGATCATTTGAACTGACCAATCAACTTGACATGTCGGCACTAAATCGTCCGTAACTTTTGATTTAGTGCTCAGAATGACATGAACAAAATGCCCACCTTATGCTAGCTCAATTTTCTATATTGTGACAAACTTTCTGACTCAAATAGATATGACAAAGCCTTCAAGTAAACCAATCTATCCAAAACTGCATGTTGCCATGCATTATGCTCACTTATACGCCGTTACTTAATAAGCACCAATGATCAGCTTTGAATGATCATTTGAACTTTCCAATCAACTTTACAAGTCCGCACTAAATCACCTGTAACTTTTGATTTAGAGCTCAGAATGACATGAACCCAACGCCCACGTTATGCTAGCTCAATTTTCTATAGTGACAAAATTTCAGACTCAAATAGATATGATAAAGCCTCCATGTAAACCGATTTATCCCAAACTGCGTGATGCCGTGCATTATGCTTCACTTATAAGCCTTTACTCAATAAGCACCAATGATCAGCTTAGAATGATCATTTGAACTGACCAATCAACTTAACATGTCCGCACTAAATCGTCTGTAACTTTTGATTTAGTGCTCAGAATGACATGAATCCAACGCCCACGTTATGCTAGCTCAATTTTCTATACTATGACAATTTTCAGACTCAAATAAATACGACAAAGCCTCCAAGTAAACCAATCTATCTAAAAATGCGTGATGCCATGCATTATGCTTCACTTATAAGCCGTTACTCAATAAGCACCAATGATCAGCTTAGAATGATCATTTGAACTGTCCAATCAACTTAACATGTCCGCACTAAATCGTCTGTAACTTTTGATTTAGTGCTCAGAATGACATGAACCAAACGCCCACCTTATGCTAGCTCAATTTTCTATATTGTGACAAAATTTCCGACTCAAATAGATATGACAAAGCCTTCAAGTAAACCAATCTATCCAAAACTGCATGATGCCATGCATTATGCTCACTTATACGCCGTTACTTAATAAGCACCAATGATCAACTTAGAATGATCATTTGAACTGTCCAATCAACTTGACAAGTCCGCATTAAATCACCTGTAACTTTTGATTTAGAACTCAGAATGATATGAATCCAACCGCCCGTTATGCTAGCTCAATTTTCTATATTGTGACAAAATTTCAGACTCAAATAGATACGACAAAGCCTCCAAGTAAACCAATCTATCCCAAACTGCGTGATGCCATGCATTATGCTTCACTTATAAGCCTTTACTCAATAAGCACCAATGATCAGCTTAGAATGATCATTTGCACTGACCAATAAACTTAACATGTCCGCATTAAATCGTCTGTAACTTTTTATTTAGAGCTCATAATGACATGAATCCAACGCCCACGTTATGCTAGCTCAATTTTCTATATTATGACAATTTCAGACTCAAATAGATACGACAAAGCCTCCAAGTAAACCATTCTATCTAAAACTGCGTGATGCCATGCATTATGCTTCACTTATAAGCCGTTACTCAATAAGCACCAATGATCAGCTTAAAATGATCATTTGAACTGACTAATCAACCTGACATGTCCGCACTATATCATCTGTAACTTTTCATTTAGTGCTCAGACTCACATGAATCCAAAGCCCACGTTATGCTTGCTCAATTTTCTATATTGTGACAAAATTTAGACTCAAATAGATACAAAAAGCCTCCAAGTAAACCAATCTATCCAAAACTGCGTGATGCCATGCATTATGCTTCACTTATAAGCCTTTACTCAATAAGCACCAATGATCAGCTTAGAATGATCATTTGAACTGACCAATCAACTTGACATGTCCGCACTAAATCGCTGTAACTTTTGATTTAGAGCTCAGAATGACATGAATCCAACGCCCACGTTATGCTAGCTCAATTTTTTATATTATGACAATTTTTCAGACTCAAATAGATACGACAAAACCTCCAAGTAAACCAATATATCCCAAACTGCGGGATGCCATTCATTGTGCTTCACTTATAAGTGTTTACTCAATGAGCACCAATGATCAGCTTAGAATGATCATTTGAACTGTCACATCAACTTGACCTATCGGCACTAAATCGTCTGTAACTTTTGATTTAGAGCTCAGAATGACATGAATCCAACGCCCACGTTATGCTAGCTCAATTTTCTATATTGTGAAAAAAATTTAGACTCAAATAGATACGACAAAGCCTTCAAGTAAACCAATCTATCCAAAACTGCGTGATGCCATGCATTCTGCTCACTTATAAGCTGTTACTTAATAAGCACCAATGATCAGCTTAGAATGATCATTTGAACTTGACAATCAACTTGACATGTCCGCACTAAATCGTGTATAACTTTTTGATTTGGAAGAATGACATGAATCCAACGCCCACGTTATGCTAGCTCAATTTTCTATATTGTGACAAAATTTCAGACTCAAATAGATACGACAAAGCCTCCAAGTAAACCAATCTATCAAAACTGCGTGATGCCATGCATTATGCTTCACTTATAAGCCTTTACTCAATAGCACCAATGATCAGCTTAGAATGATCATTTGAACTGACCAATCAACTTGACATGTCCGCACTAAATCGTCTATAACTTTTGATTTAGAGCTCAGAATGACATGAATCCAACGCCCACGTTATGCTAACTCAATTTTCTATACTATGACAATTTTTCAGAGTCAAATAGATACGTCAAAGTTTCCAAGTGATCCAATCTATCCGAAACTGAGAGTTGCCATGCATTATGCTTCACTTATAAGCCTTTACTCAATGAGCACCAATGATCAGCTTAGAATGGTCGTTTGAACTGACCAATCAACTTGACATGTCGCACTAAATCGTCCGTAACTTTTGATTTAGACCTCACAATGACATGAATCCAACAACCACGATATGGTAGCTAAATTTTTAATACTATGAAAAAAGTTCAGACTCAAATAGATACGATAAAGCCTCCAAGAAATCCAATCATTCCCAAACTGCGTGATGTCATGCATTATGCTTCACTTATAAGGCTTTACTCAATGAGCACCAATGATCAACTTAGAATGATCATTTGAACTGACCAATCAACTTGACATGTCCGCATTAAATCGTCATAACTTTTGATTTAGTGCTCAGAATGACATGAATCCAACGCCCACGTTATGCTAGCTCAATTTTCTATATTGTGACAAAATTTCAGACTCAAATAGATACACAAAGCCTCCAAGTAAACCAATCTATCCAAAACTGCGTGATGCCATGCATTATGCTTCGCTTATAAGCTTTACTCAATAAGCACCAATGATCAGCTTAGAATGATCATTTGAACTGACCAATCAACTTGACATGTCCGCACTAAATCGCCTTAGAACTTTTGATTTAGTGCTCAGAATGACATGAATCCAATGCCCACGTTATGCTAGCTCAATTTTCTATATTGTGACAAAATTTCAGACTCAAATAGATACGACAAAGCCTCCAAGTAAACCAATCTATCCAAAACTGCGTGATGCCATGCATTATGCTTCACTTATAATCCATTACTCAATAAGCACCAATGATCAGCTTAAAATGATCATTTGAACTGACCAATCAACTTGACATGTCACACTAAATCGCTCGTAACTTTTGATTTAGTGCTCAGAATGACATGAATCCAACGCCCACGTTATGCTAGCTCAATTTTCTATATATGACAAAATTTCAGACTCAAATAGATACGACAAAGTTTCCAAGTAAACCAATCTATCCAAACTGATGATGCCATGCATTATGCTTCACTTATAAGCCTTTACTCAATGAGCACCAGTCATCAGCTTAGAATGATCGTTTGAACTGACCAATCAACTTAACATGTCCGCACTAAATTGTCCGTAACTTTTGATTTAGACCTCACAATGACATGAATCAACACCCATGATATGGTAGCTAAATTTTTATACTATGAAAAAAGTTCAGACTCAAATAGATACGACAAAGCCTCCAAGAAATCCAATCATTCCCAAACTGCGTGATGTCATGCATTATGCTTCACTTATAAGGCTTTACTCAATGAGCACCAATGAACAACTTAGAATGATCATTTGAACGGACCAATCAACTTCACATGTCCGCATTAAATCGTCCGTAACTTTTGATTTAGTGCTCAGAGTGACATGAATCCAACGCCCACGTTATTCTATCTCAATTTTTTATATTGTGACAAAATTTCAGACTCAATTATATATGACAAAGCCTCCTAGTAAACCAATCTATCCAAAACTGCGTGATGCCATGCATTATGCTTCACTTATAAACCGTTACTCAATAAGCACCAATGATCAGCTTAGAATGATCATTTGAACTGACAAATCAACTTGACATGTATGCACTAAATCGTCTGTAACTTTTGATTTAGTGCTCAGAATGACATGAATCCAACGCCCACGTTATGCTAGCTCAATTTTCTATATTGTGACGAAATTTCATACTCAAATAGATACGTCAAAGCCTCCAAGTAAACCAATCTATCCAAACCTGCGTGATGCCATGCATTATGCTTCACGTATAAGCCGTTACTCAATAAGCACCAATGATCACCTTAAAATGATCATTTGAACTGACCAATCAACTTGACATGTCCGCACTAAATCGTCTTTACTTTTGATTTAGTGCTCAGAATGACATGAATCCAACACCTACGTTATGCTAGCGCAATTTTCTGTATTGTGACAAAATTTCAGACTCAAATAGATACGACAAAGCCTCCAAGTAAACCAATCTATCCAAAACAGCGTGATGAAATGCATTATGCTTCACTTATAATCCGTTACTCAATAAGCACCAATGATCAGCTTAAAATGATCATTTGAACTGACCAATGAACTTGACATGTTCACACTAAATCGTCTGTAACTTTTGATTCAGAGCTCAGAATGACATGAATCCAACGCATCGTTATGCTAGCTCAATTTTCTATATTGTGACAAAATTTCAGACTCAAATAGATCAAAAGCCTCCAAGTAAACCAATCTATCCAAAACTGCGTGATGCCATGCATTATGCTTCACTTATAAGCCTTTACTCAATGAGCACCAATGATCAGCTTAGAATGATCTTTTGAACTGACCAATCAACTTGACATGTCCGCACTAAATCGTACATAACTTTTGATTTACACCTCACAATGACATGAATCCAACACCCACGATATGGTAGCAAAATTTTTTATACTATGAAAAAATTTCAGACTCAAATAGATACGACAAAGCCTCCAAGAAATCCAATCATTCCCAAACTGCGTGATGTCATGCATTATGCTTCACTTATAAGGCTTTACTCAATGAGCACCAATGAACAACTTAGAATGATCATTTGAACGGACCAATCAACTTCACATGTCCGCATTAAATCGTCCGTAACTTTTGATTTAGTGCTCAGAATGACATGAATCCAACTCCTACGTTATGCTACCTCAATTTTTTATATTGTGACAAAATTTCAAACTCAAATAGATACGAAAAAGCCTCTAAGTAAATCAATCTATCCAAAACTGCGATGCCATGCATTATGCTTCACTTATAAGCCGTTACTCAATAAGCACCATTGATCAGCTTAGAATGATCATTTGAACTGACCAATCAACACGACATGTCCGCACTCAATCGTTTGTAACTTTTGATTTCGAGCTTAGAATGACATAAATCCAACGCCCACGTTATGCTAGCTCAAGTTTCTATATTGTGACAAAATTTCAGACTCAAATAGATACCACAAAGCCTCCTCGTAAACCAATCTATCTAAAACTACGTGATGGCATGCATTATGCTTCACTTATAAGCCGTTACTCAATAAGCACCAATGATCAGCTTAGAATGATCATTTGAACTGACCAATCAACTTGACATGTCGGCACTAAATCGTCTGTAACTTTTGATTTAGTGCTCAGAATGACATGAATCCAACGCCCACGTTATGCTAGCTCAATTTTCTATATTGTGACAAAATTTCAGACTCAAATAGATACGACAAAGCCTCCAAGTAAACCAATCTATCCAAAACAGCGTGATGACATGCATTATGCTTCACTTATAATCCGTTACTCAATAAGCACCAATGATCAGCTTAAAATGATCATTTGAACTGACCAATCAACTTGACATGTCTGCACTAAATCAACTGTAACTTTTGATTTAGTGCTCAGAATGTCATGAATCCAACGCCCATGTTATGCTAGCTCAATTTTTTATATTGTGACAAAATTTCAGACTCAAATAGATACGACAAAGCCTCCAAGTACACCAATATATCCCAAAACTGTGTGATGCCATTCATTATGCTCCACTTATAAGCCTTTACTCAATGAGCACCAATGGTCAACTTAGATTTATCATTTGAACTGACCAAACAACATGACATGTCCGCACTAAATCGTCTGTAACTTTTGATTTACTGCTCAGAATGACATGAATCCAATGCCCACGTTATGCTAGCTCAATTTTCAATATTGTGGCAAAATTTCGGACTAAAATAGACACGTCAAAGCCTCCAAGTAAACCAATCTATCTAAAACAGCGTGATGAAATGCATTATGCTTCACTTATAATCCGTTACTCAATAAGCGCCAATGATCAGGTTAAAATGATCATTTGAACTGACCAATCAACTTGACATGTTCACACTAAATTGTCTGTAACTTTTGATTCAGAGCTCAGAATGACATGAATCCAACGCCCACGTTATGCTAGATCAATTTTCTATACTATCACAATTTTTCAGAGTCAAATAGATACGTCAAAGTTTCCAAGTGATCCAATCTATCCGAAACTGAGAGTTGCCATGCATTATGCTTCACTTATAAGCCTTTACTCAATGAGCACTAATGATCAGCTTAGAATGATCGTTTGAACTGACCAATCAACTTGACATGTCCGCACTAAATCGTCCGTAGCTTTTGATTTAGACCTCACAATGACATGAATCAACACCCATGATATGGTAGCTAAATTTTGCATACTATGAAAAAAGTTCAGACTCAAATAGATACGACAAAACCTCCAAGAAATCCAATCATTCCCAAACTACGTGATGTCATGCATTGTGCTTCACTTATAAGGCTTTACTCAATGAGCACCAATGAACAACTTAGAATGATCATTTGAACGGACCAATCAACTTCACATGTCCGCATTAAATCGTCCGTAACTTTTGATTTAGTACTCAGAATGACATGAATCCAACGCCCACGTTATTCTATCTCAATTTTTTATATTGTGACAAAATTTCAGACTCAATTATATATGACAAAGCCTCCTAGTAAACCAATCTATCCAAAACTGTGTTATGCCATGCATTATGCTTCACTTATAAACCATTACTCAATAAGCACCAATGATCAGCTTAGAATGATCATTTGAACTGTCCAAGCAACTTGACATGTCCGCACTAAATCGTCTGTAATTTTTGATTTAGTGCTCAGAATGACATGAATCCAACGCCCACGTTATGCTAGCTCAATTTTCTATTTTGTGACAAAATTTCAGACTCAAATAGATACGACAAAGCCTCCATGTAAACCAATCTATCCAAAACTGCGTGATGCCATGCATTATGCTTAACTTATAAGCTGTTACTCAATAAGCACCAATGATCAGCTTAGAATGATCATTTGAACTGACCAATCAACTTGACATGTCGGCACTAAATCGTCTGTAACTTTTGATTTAGTGCTCAGAATGACATGAATCCAACGCCCACGTTATGCTAGCTAAAATTTCTATATTGTGACAAAATTTCAGACTCATATAGATATGACAAAGCCTCCAAGTAAACCAATCTATCCAAACCTGCGTGACGCCATGCATTATGCTTCACTTATAATCCGTTACTCAATAAGCACAATTGATCAGCTTAAAATGATCATTTGAACTGACCAATCAACTTGACATGTCTGCACTAAATCAACTGTAACTTTTGATTTAGTGCTCAGAATGTCATGAATCCAACGCCCACGTTGTGCTAGCTCAATTTTCTATATTGTGACAAAATTTCAGACTCAAATAGATACGACAAAGCCTCCAAGTACACCAATATATCCCAAAACTGTGTGATGCCATTCATTATGCTCCTTATAAGCCTTTACTCAATAAGCACCAATGATCAGCTTAGAATGATCATTTGAACTGACCAATCAACTTGACATGTCCGCACTAAATCGTATGTAAGTTTTGCTTTAGTGCTCAAAATGATATGAATCCAACGCCGACGTTATGCTAGCGCAATTTTCTATACTGTGACATAATTTCAGACTCAAATAGATACGACAAAACCTCCAAGTAACACAATCTATCCAGAACAGTGTCATGCCATGCATTATGCTTCACTTATAATCCGTTACTCAATAAGCACCAATGATCAGCTTAAAATGATCATTTGAACTGACCAATGAACTTGACATGTTCACACTAAATCGTCTGTAACTTTTGATTCAAAGCTCAGAATGACATGAATCCAACGCCCACGTTATGCTAGCTCAATTTTCTATACTATGAAAATTTTTCAGAGTCAAATAGATACGTCAAAGTTTCCAAGTGATCCAATCTATCTGAAACTGAGAGTTGCCATGCATTATGCTTCACTTATAAGCCTTTACTCAATGAGCACCAATGATCAGCTTAGAATGATCGTTTGAACTGACCAATCAACTTGACATGTCCGCACTAAATCGTCCGTAACTTTTGATTTAGACCTCACAATGACATGAATCAACACCCATGATATGGTAGCTAAATTTTGCATACTATGAAAAAAGTTCAGACTCAAATAGATACGACAAAACCTCCAAGAAATCCAATCATTCCCAAACTGCGTGATGTCATGCATTATGCTTCACTTATAAGGCTTTACTCAATGAGCACCAATGAACAACTTAGAATGATCATTTGAACGGACCAATCAACTTCACATGTCCGCATTAAATCGTCCGTAACTTTTGAATTAGTGCTCAGAATGACATGAATCCAACGCCCACGTTATTCTATCTCAATTTTTTATATTGTGACAAAATTTCAGACTCAATTATATATGACAAAGCCTCCTAGTAAACCAATCTATCCAAAACCGCGTGATGCCATGCATTATGCTTCACTTATAAACCGTTACTCAATAAGCAACAATGATCAGCTTAGAATGATCATTTGAACAGTCCAATCAACTTGACATGTCCGCACTAAATCGTCTGTAACTTTTGATTTAGTGCTCAGAATGACATGAATCCAATGCCCACATTATGCTAGCT
>CM032165.1:13490109-13511850 GCA_018901935.1 Pugionium cornutum | reverse complement strand
TTATGCTAGCTCAATTTTCTATACTCTGACAATTTTTCAGACTCAAATAGATATGACAAAGCCTCCAAGTGATCCAATCTATCCGGAACTGAGAGTTGCCATGCATTATGCTTCACTTATAAGCCTTTACTCAATGAGCACCAATGATCAGCTTACAATGATCGTTTGAATTGAAAAATGACCTTGACATGTACGCACCAAATCGTCCGTAACTTTTGATTTAGAGCTCAGAATGACATGAATCCAACGCCCACGTTATGCTAGCTCAATTTTCTATATTGTGACAAAATTTCAGACTCAAATAGATAGGAAAAAGCCTCCAAGTAAACCAATCTATCCAAAACTGTGTGGTGCCATGCATTATGGTTAACTTATAAGCCGTTACTCAATAAGCACCAATGATCAGCTTAGAATGATCATTTGAACTGACCAATCAACTTGACCTGTTCGCACTAAATCGTCTGTAACTTTTGATTTAGAGCTCAGAATGACATGAATCCAACGCCCACGTTATGCTAGCTCAATTTTCTATACTATGACAATTTTTCAGACTCAAATAGATACGACAAAGACTCCAAGTAAACCAACCTATCTAAAACTGCGTGATTCCATGCATTATGTTTCACTTATAAGCCTTTTTACTCAATGCACCAATGATCAGCTTAGAATGATCATTTGAACTGACCAATCAACTTGACATGTCCGCACTAAATCGCTCTGTAACTTTTGATTTACAGCTAGAATGACATGAATCCAACGCCCACGTTATGCTAGCTCAATTTTCTATACTATTACAATTTTTCAGACTCAAATAGGTATGACAAAGACTCCAAGTAAACCAACCTATCTAAAACTGCGTGATTCCATGCATTATGCTTCACTTATAAGCCGTTACTCAATAAGCACCAATGATCAGCTTAGAATGATCATTTGAACTGTCCAGACAACTTGAAACGTCCGCACTATATCGTCTCTAACTTTTGATTTAGTGCTCAGAATGACATGAATCCAACGCCCACGTTATGCTAGCTCAATTTTCTATATTGTGACAATTTCAGACTCAAATAGATACGACAAAGCCTCCAAGTAAACCAATCTATCCAAAACTGTGTGATGCCATGCATTATGGCTAATTTATAAGCAGTTACTCAATAAGCACCAATGATCAGCTTAGAATGATCATTTGAACTAACCAATCAACTTAACATGTCCGCACTAAATGCGTAACTTTCGATTTAGTGCTCAGAATGACATGAATCCAATGCCCACGTTATGCTAGCTCAATTTTTTATATTGTGACAAAATTTGGACTCAAATAGATACGACAAAGCCTCCAAGTAAACCAATCTATCTAAAACTGCGTGATGCCATGCATTATGCTTCACTTATATTGTACTCAATGAGCACCAATGATCAGCTTAGAATGATCATTTGAACTGACCAATCAACTTGACATGTCCGCCTAAATCGTAAACTTTTGATTTAGAGCTCAGAATGACATAAATCCAACGCCCACGTTATGCTAGCTCAATTTGCTCGGAATGTCATGAATCCAACGCCCACGTTGTACTAACTCAATTTTCTATATTGTGACAAAATTTTAGACTGAAATAGATACGACAAAGCCTCCAAGTACACCAATATATCCCAAAACTGTGTGATGCCATTCATTATGCTCCACTTATAAGCCTTTACTCAATGAGCACCAATGGTCAACTTAGATTTATCATTTGAACTGTCCAAACAACATGACATGTCCGCACTAAATCGTCTGTAACTTTTGATTTGCTGCTCAGAATGACATGAATCCAATGCCCACGTTATGCTAGCTCAATTTTCAATATTGTGGCAAAATTTCGGACTCAAATAGATACGTCAAAGCCTCCAAGTAAACCAATCTATCTAAAACTACGTGATGCCATGCATTATGCGTCACTTATAAGCCGTTACTCAATAAGCACCAATGATCAGCTTAGAATAACCATCTGAATTGACCAATTAACTTGAACGGTAACTTTTGATTTAGTGCTCAGAAAGACATGAATCCAACGCCCACGTTATGCTAGATAAATTTTCTATATTGTGACAAAATTTCAGACTCAAATAGATACGACAATGCCTCCAAGTAAACCAATCTATCCAAAACAGCATGATGAAATGCATTATGCTTCACTTATAATCCGTTACTCAATAAGCGCCAATGATCAGCTTAAAATGATCATTTGAACTGACCAATGAACTTGACATGTTCACACTAAATCGTCTGTAACTTTTGATTCAGAGCTCAGAATGACATGAATCCAACGCCCACGTTATGCTAGCTCAATTTTCTATACTATGACAATTTTTCAGAGTCAAAAAGATACGTCAAAGTTTCCAAGTGATCCAATCTATCCGAAACTGAGAGTTGCCATGCATTATGCTTCGATTATAAGCCTTTACTCAATGAGCACCAATGATCAGCTTAGAATGATCGTTTGAACTGACCAATCAACTTGACATGTCCGCACTAAATCGTCCGTAACTTTTGATTTAGACCTTTCAATGACATGAATCAACACCCATGATATGGTAGCTAAATTTTTTATACTATGAAAAAATTTCAGACTCAAATAGATAGGACAAAGCCTCCAAGAAATCCAATCATTCCCAAACTGCGTGGTGTCATGCATTATGCTTCACTTATAAGGCTTTACTCAATGAGCACCAATGAACAACTTAGAATGATCATTTGAACTGACCAATCAACTTCACATGTCCGCATTAAATCGTCCGTAACTTTTGATTTAGTGCTCAGAATGACATGAATCCAATGCCTACGTTATGCTACCTCAATTTTTTATATTGTGACAAAATTTCAGACTCAAATAGATACGAAAAAGCCTCCAAGTAAATCAATCTATCCAAAACTGCATGATGCCATGCATTATGTTTCACTTATAAGCCGTTACTCAATAAGCACCAATGATCAGCTTAGAATGATCATTTGAACTGACCAATCAACACGACATGTCCGCACTCAATCATTTGTAACTTTTGATTTAGAGCTTAGAATGACATAAATCCAACGCCCACGTTATGCTAGTTCAATTTTCTATATTGTGACAAAATTTCAGACTCAAATAGATACGACAAAGCCTCCTCGTAAACCAATCTATCTAAAACTACGTGATGGCATGTATTATGCTTCACTTATAAGCTGTTACTCAATAAGCCCCAATGATCAGCTTAGAATTATCATTTGAATGGTCCAATCAACTTGACAAGTCCGCACTAAATAGCCTGTAACTTTTGCTCAATGAGCACCAATGATCAGCTGTAACTTTTGCTCAATGAGCACCAATGATCAGCTTAGAATTATCATTTGAGCTGACCAATCAACTTGACATGTCCGTACTAAATTGTTTATAACTTCTGATTTAAAGCTCAAAATGACATGACTCCAACTCCCACGTTATACTAGATCAGTTTTCTATACTATTATAATTTTTTCAGACTCAAATAGATTAGACAATGCCTCCAAGTTATCCAATCTATCCCAAACTGCGTGATGCCATGCATTATGCCTCAATTATAAGCCTTTACTCAATGAGCACCAATGATAAGCTTAGAATGATCATTTGAACTGAACAATCAACTTGACATATCCGCACTAAATTGTATGTAACTTTTGATTTAGAGCTCCGAATGACATGAATCCAACGCCCACGTTATGCTAGCTCAATTTTCTATACTATGACAATTTTTTCAGATTCAAATAGATACAACAAAGCCTCCAAGTAATTTAATCTACCCCAAACTGCGTGATACCATGCATTATGCTTCACTTATAAGCCTTTACTCAATGAGCACCAATGATTAGCTTAGAGTGATCATTTGAACTGACCAATCAACTTCACATGTCCGCACTAAATCGTCTGTAACTTTTGATTTGGAGCTCAGAATGACATGAATCCAACGCCCACGTTATGCTTGCTCAGTTTTCTATACTATGACAATTGTTTCAGACTCAAATAGATACAGCGAAGCCTCCAAGTAATCCAATCTATCCCAAACTGCGTGATGTCATGCATTATGCTTCACTTATAAGCCTTTGCTCAATGAGCACCAATGACAGCTTAGAATGATCATTTGAACTGACCAATCAACTTGACAAGTCCGTACTAAATTGTCTATAACTTCTGATTTAAAGCTCAGACTGACATGACTCCAACGCCCACGTTATACTATATCAATTTTCTGAACTATTATAAATTTTTCAGACTCAAATAGATACGACAAAGCCTCCAAGTAACTTAATCTATCCCAAACTGCGTGATGCCATGCATTATGCTTCACTTATAAGCCTTTACTCAATCAGCACCAATGATCAATTTAGAATAATCATTTGAACTGACAAATCAACTTGACATGTCCGCGTTAAATCGTCAGTAACTTTTGATTCAGAGCTCAGAATGACATGAATCCAACGCCCACGTTATGCTAGCTCCATTTTCTATACTATGACAGTTTTTCAGACTCAAATAGATACGACAAAGGCTCCAAGTAATCCAATCTGTCCCAAACTGCGTGATGCCATGTATTATGCTTCACTTATAAGCCTTTACTCAAAGAGCACCAATGATAGGCTTAGAATGATCATTTGAACTCACTAATCAACTTGACATGTCCGCACAAAATCGTCCATAACTTCTGATTTAAAGCTCAGAATGACATGAATCCAATGCCCACGTTATGCTAGCTCAATTTTCTATATTCTGACGAAATTTCAGACTCAAATAGATACGACAAAGCCTCCAAGTAAACCAATCTATCCAAAACTGCGTGATGCCATGCATTACGCTTCACTTATAAGCCGTTACTCAATAAGCACCAATGATCAGCTTAGAATGATCATTTGAACTGACCAATCAGCTTGACATGTCCGTACTCGTCTTTAACTTTCTACTTAGAGCTCAGAATGACATGAATCCAACGCCCACGTTATTCTAGCTCAATTTTCTATATTGTGACAAAATTTCAGACTCAAATAGATACGACAAAGCCTCCAAGTAAACCATTTTATCCCAAACTGCTTGATGCCATGCATTATGCTTCACTTATAAGCCTTTACTCAATGAGCAACAATGATCAGCTTAGATTGATCATTTGAAATGACCATTCAACTTGACATGTCCACACTAAATTGTTTGTAACTTTTGATTTAGAGCTCTAAATGACATGAATCCAACGCCCACTTTATGCTAGCTGTATTTTCTATACTATGAAAATTTTTTCAGATTCAAATAGATACGACTTAGCCTCCTAGTAATTTAATCTATCCCAAACTGCGTGATGCCATGCATTATGCTTCACTTATAAGCCTTTACTCAATGACCACCAATCATCAGCTTAGAATGATCATTTGAACTGACCAATCAACTTTACATATCCCCAATAAATCATCCGTAACTTCTGATTTAAAGATCAGAATGACATGAATCCAATGCCCACGTTATGCTAGATCAATTTTCTATACTATGACAGTCTTTCCGACTAAAATAGATACGACAAAGACTCCAAGTAATCCAATCTATCCCAAACTTTGTGATGCTATGCATTATGCTTCACTTATAAGCCTTTACTCTATTAGCACCAATGATCAGCTTAGAATGATCATTTGAACTGACCAATCAACTTGACATGTCCGCACTTAATCGTTCGTCACTTCTTATTTAAAGCTCAGAATGACATGAATCCAACGACCACGTTATGCTAGTTCAGTTTTCTATACTATGAAAATTTTTCAGACTCAAATGTATACGATAATGCATCCGAGTAATGCAATCTATCCCAAACTGCGTGATGCTATGCATTATGCTTCACTTATAAGCCTTTACTCAATGAGCACCAATGATCTGGTTAGACTGATCATTTGAACAGACCAATCAACTTGACATGTCCGCAATAAATCGTCAGTAACTTTTGATTTGGAGCTCAGAATGACATGAATCCAACGCCCGCGTTATACTATCTCAATTTTCTATACTATGACAATTTTTCAGACTCAAATAGATTAGACAAAGCCTCCAAGTGATCCAATCTATCCCAAACTGCATGATGCCATGCATTATGCCTCACTTATAAGTCTTTACTCAATGAGCACCATTGATCAGCTTAGAATGATCATTTGAACTGAAGAATCAACTTGACATATCCGCACTAAATTGTATGTAACTTTTTGTTTAGAGCTCTGAATGACATGAATCCAACGCCCACGTTATGCTAGATCAATTTTCTATACTATCACAATTTTTCAGAGTGAAATAGATACGTCAAAGTTTCCAAGTGATCCAATCTATCCGAAACTGAGAGTTGCCATGCATTATGCTTCACTTATAAGCCTTTACTCAATGAGCACCAATGATCAGCTTAGAATGATCATTTGAACTGACCAATCAACTTGACATGTCTGTACTAAATTGTTTATGACTTCTGATTTAAAGCTCAGAATGACATGACTCCAACGCCCACATTATACTAGATCAGTTTTCTATACTATTATAATTGTTTCAGACTCAAACAGATACGACAAAGCGTCCAAGTAATTTAATCTATCCCAAACTGTGTGATGTCATGCATTATGCTTCACTTATAAGCCTTTACTCAATTAGCACCAATGATCAGTTTAGAATAATCATTTGAACTGACCAATGAACTTGATATGTCCGCACTAAATCGTCCGTAACTTCTAATTTAAAGCTCAGAATGACATGAATCCAACGCCCATGTTATGCTAGCCCAATTTTCTATACAATGACAATTTTTTAGACTCAAATAGATACGACAAAAGCTCCAAGTAATCCAATCTATCCCAAACTGCGTGATGCCATGTATTATGCTTCACTTATAAGCCTTTACTCAATGAGCGCCAATGATCAGCTTAGAATGATCATTTGAACTGACCAATCAACTTGACATATCCACACTAAATCGTCCGTAACTTCTGATTTAAAGCTCCGAATGACATGAATCCAACGCCGACGTTATGCTAGCTCAATTTTCTACACTATGACAATATTTCAGACTCAAATAGAAACGACAAATCCTCAAGTAATCCAATTTATCCCAAACTGCGTAATGCTATGCATTATGCTTCACTTATAAGCCTTTACTCAATGAGCACCAATGATCAGCTTAGATTGATGATTTGAACTGACCAATCAACTTGACATGTCCGCACTAAATTGTCCGTAACTTCTGATTTAAAGCTCCGAATGACATAAATCCAACGCCGATGTTATGCTAGCTGAATTTTCTACACAATGACAATATTTCAGACTCAAATAGAAACGATAAATCCTCAAGTAATCCAATTTATCCCAAATTGGGTAATGCCATGCATTATGCTTCACTTATAAGCCTTTACTCAATGAGCACCAATGATCAGCTTAGATTGATGATGTGAACTGACCAATCAATTTGACATGTCCGCACTAAATAGTTCGTAAGCTTTGGTTTAGAGCTTATAGTGACATGAATCTAACGTCCACGTTATGCTAGCTCAATTTTCTATACTATGAGAATTCTTTCAGACTCAAATAGATACAACAAAGCCTCCAAGTAATCCAATCTATCCCAAACTGCGTGAGGCCATGCATTATGCTTCACTTATACGCCTTTACTAAATGAGCACCAATGATCAGCCTAAAATGATCCTTTGAACTGACCAATCAACTTGACATGTCTACAATAAATCGTCCGTACTTTTATATTTAGACCTCACAATGACATGAATCCAACGCCCACGTTATGGTAGCTCAATTTTCTATACTATGAAAAAATTTCAGACTGAAATAGATACAACAAAGCCTCCAAGAAATCCAATCAATCCCAAACTACGTGATGCCATGCATTATGCTTCACCTATAAGCCGTTACGCAATAAGCACCAATGATCAGCTTAATATAATAAATTGAACTGACCAATCAACTTGACATGTGTGCATTAAATCGTCAGTAACTTTTGATTTAGAGCTCAGAATGAGATGAATCCAACGCCCACGTTATGCTAGCTCAATTTTCTAAACTATGAAAAATTTTCAGACTCAAATAGATATGACAAAGGCTCCAAGTAATCCAATCTATCTCAAACTGCGTGATGCCATGTATTATGCTTCACTTATAAGCCTTTATTCAAAGAGCACCAATAATCGGCTTAGAATGATCATTTGAACTTTCCAATCAACTTGACAAGTCCGCACTAAATCGCCTGTAACTTTTGATATAGAGCTCAAAATGACATGAATCCAACGCCAACATTATGCTAGCTCAATTTTCTATATTGTTACGAAATTTCAGACTCAAATAGATACGACAAAGCCTCGAAGTAAACCAATCTATCCAAAACTGCGTGATGCCATGCATTACGCTTCACTTATAAGCCGTTACTCAATAAGCACCAATGATCTGCTTAGAATGATCATTTGAACTGACCAATCAGCTTGACATGTCCTTACTCGTCTTTAACTTTCTATTTAGAGCTCAGAATGACATGAATCCAACGCCCACGTTATTCTAGCTCAATTTTCTATATTGTGACAAAATTTCAGACTCAAATAGATACGACAAAGCCTCCAAGTAAACTATATTATCCCGAACTGCGTGATGCCATGCATTATGCTTCACTTATAAGCCTTTACTCAATGAGCAACAATGATCAGCTTAGATTGATCATTTGAACTGACCAATCAACTTGACATGTCCGCACTAAATTATCTGTAACTTTTGATTTAGAGCTCTAAATGACATGAATCCAACGCCCACGTTATGCTAGCTCAATTTTCTATACTATGACAATTTTTTCAGATTCAAATAGATACGACTTAGCCTCCAAGTAATTTAATCTATCCCAAACTGCATGATGTCATGCATTATGCTTCACTTATAAGCCTTTACTCAATGTGCACCAATGATCAGGTTAGAATGATCATTTGAACTGACCAATCAACTTGACATATCCGCACTAAATTGTCCGTAACTTCTAATTTAAAGATGAGAATGACATGAATCCAATGCCCACGTTATGCTAGATCAATTTTTTATACTATGACAATTTTTTAGACTAAAATAGATACGACAAAGACTCCAAGTAATCCAATCTATCCCAAACTTCGTGATGCCATGCATTATGCTTCACTTATAAGCCTTTACTCTATTAGCACCAATGATCAGCTTAGAATGATCATTTGAACTGACCAATCAACTTGACATGTCCGCACTAAATCGTCCGTAACTTCTGATTTAAAGCTCATAATGACATGAATCCAACGCGCACGTTATGCTAGTTCAGTTTTCTATACTATGACAATTTGTCAGACCCAAATATATACGACAATGCCTCCGAGTAATGCAATCTTTCCCAAACTGCCTGATGCTATGCATTATGCTTCACTTATAAACCTTTACTCAATGAGCACCAATGATCAGCTTAGATTGATCATTTGAACTGACCAATCAACTTGACATGTCCGCACTAAATCGTCAGTAACTTTTGATTTGGAGCTCAGAATGACATGAATACAACGCCCACGATATAGTAGCTCAATTTTCTATACTATGACAAGTTTTCAGACTCAAATAGATTAGACAAAGCCTCCAAGTGATCCAATCTATCCCAAACTGCGTGATGCCATGCATTATGCCTCACTTATAAGCCTCACTTATAAGCCTTTACTCAATGAGCACCAATGATCAGCTTAGAATGATTATTTGAACAGACCAATCAACTTGAAATGTCCGCACTAAATCATCCGCAACTTTTGATTTAGACCTAAGAATGACATAAATCCAAAGCCTGCAGCTAATCCAATCTATCCCGAAATGTGTAATGCGATGCAGTATACATCACTTATAAGCCATTACTCCATCAGCACCAATGATTAGCTCAGAATGATCATTTCAACTGACCAATCAACTTGACATGTACGCATTAAATCATGTGTAACTTTTGATTTACACCTCAGAATGACATGAATACAATGACCACGTTATGCTAGTTCAATTTTCTATATTGTGACAAAATTTCATACTCAAATCGGTACGACAAAGCCTCCAAGTAATCCAATCTATCATAAACTGCGTGATGTCATGCATTATGCTTTACTTTTAAGCCCTTACTCAATAAGCACCAATGATCAGCTTAGAATGATCATTTGAACTGACCAATCAACTTGACATGTCCGCACTAAATCCTCCGTAACTTTTGAGTTAGAGCTCACAATGACATGAATCCAATGCCCACGTGATGCTATGTAAATTTTCAATATTGTGACAATTTTTCAGACTGAAATAGATTCTACAAAGCCACCAAGTAATCCAATATATCCCGAAATGCGTGATGCCATGCATTATGCTTTACTTATAAGCCTTTACTCAATGAGCACTAAGGATCAGCTGAGAATGATCATTTGAACTGAGCAATCACCTTGACATGTCCACTAAATCATCCGTAACTTTTGATTTAGAGCTCAGAATGACATGAATCCAATGCCCACGTTATTCTAGCTAAATTTTCTATATTCCGACCAAATTTTAGAATCAAATAGATACAACAAAGCATGCAAGTAATCCAATCTATCCAAAACTGCGTGATGCCATGCATTATGCTTCACTTATAAGCCTTTACTCAATGAGCACCAATGATCAACTTAGAATGATCATTTGAACTGACCAATCAACTTGACATGTCCGCACTAAATCGTCCGCAACTTTTTATTTAGAGCTAAGAATGACATAAATCCAATGCCCACGTTATGCTAATTCAATATTCAATATTGTGACAAATTTTCAGACTCAAATAGATACGACAAAGCCTCCAAGTAATCCAATCTATGCCAAACTGAGTGATACCATGCATTATGGGTCACTTATAAGCCTTTACTTAATGAGCACCAATAATCAACTTAGAATGATCATTTGAATAGACCAATTAACTGGACATATCCGCATTAAATCGTTCGTTACTTTTGATTTAGAGCTTGGAATGACATGAATCAATTACCCACGTTATGCTAGCTCAATTTTCTATATTATGACAAAATTTCAGACTCAAATAGATACGACAAAGCCTCCAAGTAATCCAATCTATCCCAAGCTGCGTGATGTCATGCATTATGCTTTACTTTTAAGCCATTACTCAATGAGCACAAATGATCAGTTTAGAATGATCATTTGAACTGACAAATCAACTTGACATGTCCGTACCTTTTGATTTAGAGCTCAGAATGACATGAATCCAATGCTCACGTTATGCTAGCTCAATTTTCTATATTGTGACAAAATTTCAGACTCAAATAGATTCGACAAAGCCTCCAGCTTATCCAATCTATCCCAAAATGTGTGATGCAATGCATTATACTTCACTTATAAGCCATTACTCAATCAGCACCAATGATTAGCTCAGAATGATCATTTGAACTGACCAATCAACTTGACATGTCCGCATTAAATCGTGTATAACTTTTGATTTAGACCTCAGAATGACATGAATACAATGACCACGTTATGCTAGTTCAATTTTCTATATTGTGACAAAATTTCATACTCAAATAGGTACTACAAAACCTCCAAGTAATCCAATCTATCATAAGTTGTGTGATGTCATGCATTATGCTTTACTTTTAAGCCCTTACTCCATGAGCACGAATGATCAGCTTAGAATGATCATTTGAACTGACCAATCAACTTGACATGTCCGCACTAAGTCATCCGTAACTTTTGATTTAGAGCTCACAATGACATGAATCCAATGCCCACGTTATGCTAGGTCAATTTTCAATATTGTGACAATTTTTTCAGACTGAAATAGATTCTACAAAGCCACCAAGTACTCCAATATATCCAAAAATGCGTGATGCCATGCGTTATGTTTTACTTGTAAGCCTTTACTCAATGAGCACTAACGATCACTTAGAATGATCATTTGAACTGACCAATCAACTTGACATGGCCACTAAATCGTCCGTAATTTTTTATTTAGACCTCAGAATGACATGAATCCAATGCCCACGTTATTCTAGCTAAATATTCTATATTGCGACCAAATTTTTGACTCAAATAGATACGACAAAGCATGCAAGTAATCCAATCTATCCCAAACTGCGTGATGCTATGCATTATGCTTCACTTATAAGCCTTTACTCAATGAGGACGAATGATCAACTTAGAATGATCATTTGAACTGACCAATCAACATGAAATGTCCGCACTAAATCGTCCACAACTTTTGATTTAGAGCTAAGAATGACATAAATCCAATGCCCACGTTATGCTAATTCAATATTCAATATTGTGACAAATTTTCAGACTTAAATAGATACGACTAAGCCTCCAAGTAATCCAATCTATCCCAAACTGCGTGATGACATGCATTATGCTTCACTTATAAACCTTTACTCAATGAGCACAAATGATCAGCTTAAAATGATCATTTGAACTGACCAATCAACTTGACATGTCCGCACTAAACCGTCCGTAACTTTTGATTTAGAGCTCAGAATGACATGAATCCCATCGCCCATGTTTTGCTGGCTAAATTTTCTATACTATGACAAAGTTTCAGACTCAAATAGACACGACAAAGCCTCCAAGTAATCCCATCTATCCCAAGCTGCGTGATGCTATGCATTATGGTTCACTTATAACCCTTTACTCATTGAGCACAAATGATCAGTTTAGAATGATCATTTGAACAGACCAATCAACTTGACATGTCCGCACTAAATCATCCGTAACTTTTGATTTAGAGCTCACAATGACATGAATCCAATGCCCACGTTATGCTAGGTCAATTTTCAATATGCTGACAATTTTTCAGACTGAAATAGATTCTACAAAGCCAGCAAGTAATCCAATATATCCCAAAATGTGTGATGCCATGCATTATGCTTTACTTATAAGCCTTTTCTCAATGACCACTAACGATCAGCTTAGAATGATCATTTGAACTGACCAATCACCTTGACATGTCCACTAAATCGTCCATAATTTTTGATTTAGAGCTCAGAATGACATGAATCAAATGCCCACGTTATTCTAGCTAAATTTTCTATATTGCGACCAAATTTTTGACTCAAACAAATATGACAAAGCCTGCAAGTAATCCAATCTATCCCAAACTGCGTGGTGCCATGCATTATGCTTCACTTATAAGCCTTTACTCAATGAGCACCAATGATCAACTTAGAATGATCATTTGAACTGACCAATCAACTTGACATATCCGCATCAAATCGTCCGCAACTTTTGATTTAGAGCTAAGAATGACATAAATCCAATGCCCACGTTATGCTAATTCAATATTCAATATTGTGATAAATTTTCAGACTTAAATAGATACGACTAAGCCTCCAAGTAATCCAATCTATCCCAAACTGCATGATGACATGCATTATGCTTCACTTTTAAACCTTTACTCAATACGCACCAATGATCAGCTTAAAATGATCATTTGAACGGACCAATCAACTTGACATGTACGCACTAAACCGTCCGTGACTTTTGATTTAGAGCTCAGAATGACATGAATCCAACGCCCACGTTTTGCTAGCTAAAGTTTCTATACTATGACAAAGTTTCAGACTCAAATAGATACGACAAAGCCTCCAAGTAATCCAATATATCCCAAGCTGCGTGATGCTATGCATTATGC
Organism: Pugionium cornutum; assembly: GCA_018901935.1. Classification (NCBI taxonomy): domain Eukaryota; kingdom Viridiplantae; phylum Streptophyta; class Magnoliopsida; order Brassicales; family Brassicaceae; genus Pugionium; species Pugionium cornutum. Next base: position 13,498,161 of record CM032165.1, on the reverse strand, counting down.
TTCACTTATAACCCTTTACTCAATGAGCACAAATGATGAGTTTAGAATGATCATTTGAACTGACCAATAAACTTGACATGTCCGTACTAAATCATCCGTAACTATTGATTTAGAGTTCAGAATGACATTAATCCAATGCCCACGTTATGCTAGCTCAATTTTCTATATTGTGACAAAATTTCGGACTCAAATAGATTGGACAAAGCCTCCAGCTAATCCAATCTATCCTAAACTCCATGATGTGATGCATTATGATTCACTTATAAGCCTTTACTCCATCAGCACAAATGATTAGCTCAGAATTATCATTTGAACTGACCAATCAACTTGACATGTCCGCATTTAATCGTCTGTAACTTTTTATTTAGAGCACAGAATGACATGAATCCAATGCCCACGTTATGCTAGTTCAATTTTCTATATTGCCATTTTTCCGACTCAAATAGATACAACAAATCCTACAAGTAATCCAATCTATCCCAAACTGCGTGATGTCGTACATTATGCTTCACTTATAAGCCTTTACTGAATAAGCACCAACGATCAGTTTAGAATGATCATTTGAACTGACCAATCAACTTGACATGTCTGCACTAAATCGTTCGTAACTTTTGATTTAGTGCTCAGAATGACATGAATCCAATGCCCACGTTACTCTAGCTCAATTTTCTATATTGTGACAAAATTTCATACTCAAATAGATAAGACAAAGGCTCCATGTAAACCAATCTATCCAAAACTGCGTGATGCCATGCATTATGCTTAACTTATAAGCCATTACTCAATAAGCACCAATGATCAGCTTAGAATGATCATTTGAACTGACCAATCAACTTGACATGTCCACTAAATCGTCCGTAATTTTTGATTTAGAGCTCAGAATGACATGAATCCAATGCCCACGTTATTCTAGCTAAATTTTCTGTATTGCGACCAAAGTTTAGACTCAAATAGATACGACAAAGCATGCAAGTAATCCAATCTATCCTAAACAGTGTGATGCCATGCATTATGCTTCACTTATAAGCCTTTACTCAATGAGGACCAATGATCAACTTAGAATGATCATTTGAACTGACCAATCAACTTGAAATGTCCGCACTAAATCGTCCGCAACTTTTGATTTAGAGCTAAGAATGACATAAATCCAATGCCCAAGTTATGCTAATTCAATATTCAATATTGTGACAAATTTTCAGGCTTAAATAGATACGACTAAGCCTCCAAGTAATCCAATCTATCCCAAACTGCGTGATGACATGCATTATGCTTCACTTATAAACCTTTACTCAATGCGCACCAATGATGAGCTTAAAATGATCATTTGAACTGACCAATCAACTTGACATGTCCACACTAAACCGTCTGTAACTTTGATTTAGAGCTCTGAATGACATGAGTCCCAACGCCCATGTTTTGCTGGCTAAATTTTCTATACTATGACAAAGTTTCAGACTCAAATAGACACGACAAAGCCTCCAAGTAATCCCATCTATCCCAAGCTGCGTGATGCTATGCATTATGGTTCACTTATAACCCTTTACTCATTGAGCACAAATGATCAGTTTAGAATGATCATTTGAACAGACCAATCAACTTGACATGTCCGCACTAAATCATCCGTAACTTTTGATTTAGAGCTCACAACAACATGAATCCAATACCCACGTTATGCTAGGTCAATTTTCAATGTTGTGACAATTTTTCAGATTGAAATAGATTCTACAAAGCCAGCAAGTAATCCAATATATCCCAAAATGCGTGATGCCATGCGTTATGCTTTACTTATAAGCTTTTACTCAATGAGCACTAACGATCAGCTTAGAATGATCATCTGAACTGAACAATCAACTTGACATGTCCACTAAATCGTCCATAACTTTTGATTTAGAGCTCAGAATGACATGAATCAAATGCCCACGTTATTCTAGCTACATTTTCTATATTGCGACCAAATATTTTGACTCAAACAGATATAACAAAGCCTGCAAGTAATCCAATCTATCCCAAACTGCGTGATGCCATGCATTATGCTTCACTTATTAGCCTTTACTCAATGAGCACCAATGATCAACTTAGAGTGATCATTAGAACTGACCAATCAACTTGACATATCCGCAATAAATCGTCCGCAACTTTTGATTTAGAGCTAAGAATAACATAAATCCAATGCCCATGTTATGCTAATTCAATATTCAATATTGTGATAAAGTTTTTGACTTAAATAGATACGACAAAGCCTCCGATTAATCCAATCTATCCGAAACTGCGTGATGTCATGCGTTATGCGTCACTTATAAGGCTTTACTCAACGAGCATCAATGATCAGTTCAGAATGATCAGTTGAACTGCCCAATCAACTAGACATATCCGCACTATATGGTATGTAACTTTTTATTTAGAGCTTAGAATGACAAAAATCCAACGCCCACGTTATGTTACCTCAATTTTCTATATTGTGACAAAATTTCAGACTCAAATAGATTCGACAAAGCCACCAAGTAATCCAATCTATCCCAAACAACGTGAAGCCATGCATTATACTTCACTTATAAGCCTTTACTCAATGAGCACCAATGATCAGTTTAGAATGATCATTTGAACTGACCAATGAACTTGACATGTCGGCACTAAATCGTCTGTAACTTTTGATTTAGAGCTCAGAATTACATGAATCCAATGCCTATGTTATGGTAACTCAATTTTCTATACAATGACAAATTTTCAGATTCAAATAGATAAGACAAAGCCTCCAAATAATCAAATCTATCTCGAACTGCGTGATGGCATATCTTATGCATCACTTATAAGCCTTTACTCAATGAGCACCAATGATCAGTTTAGAATGATCATTTGAACTGACCAATGAACTTGACATGTCGGCACTAAATCGTCTGTAACTTTTGATTTAGAGCTCAGAATTACATGAATCCAATGCCTATGTTATGGTAACTCAATTTTCTATACAATGACAAATTTTCAGATTCAAATAGATAAGACAAAGCCTCCAAATAATCAAATCTATCCCGAACTGCGTGATGGCATATCTTATGCATCACTTATAAGCCTTTACTCAATGAGCACCAATGATCAGATTAGAATGATCATTTGAACTGACCAATACACTTGACATGTACGCATTAAATCGTCCGTAACATTTGATTTAGAGCTCAGTATGACATGATTCCAATGCCCATGTTATGGTAGCTAAATTTTCTATACTCTGACAAAATTTGAGACTCAAATAGATATGACAAAGCCTCCAAGTAATCCAATCTATCCCAAACTATGTGATGCCATGCATTATGCTTCACTTATAAGCCTTTACTCAATGAGCACCAATGATCAGCTTAGAATGATCATTTGAACTTACCAATCAACTTGACATATCCGCATTAAATCGTCCGTAAGTTTTGATTTAGAGCTCATAATGACATGAATCCAATGCCCACGTTATGCTAGCTCAATTTTCAATATTATGACAAAATTTCAGATTCAAATCGATACGACAAAGCCTCCAACTAATCCAATCTATTACAAACTGTGTGATGTCATGCATTATGCTTCACTTAAAAGCCTTTACTCAATGAGCACCAATGATCAGCTTAGAATGATCATTTGAACTGACCAATCAACTTGACATGTCCGCAATAAATCGTCCGTATCTTTTTGTTTAGAGCTTGGAATGACATGATTCCAACGCCCACGTTATGCTAGCTCAATTTTTTATACTATGAAAAATTTCAGACTTAAATAGATTGGACAAAGCCTCTGGTTAATCCAATCTATCCCAAACTTCGTGATGCATGCATTATGCGTCACTTATAAGCCTTTACTCAACGAGCACCAATGATCAGCTTACAATGATCAGTTGAACTGCCCAATCAACTTGACATATCCACACTAAATCGTATATATCTTTTTATTTAGAGCTTAGAATGACAAAAATTAAATGCCCACGTTATGCTACCTCAATTTTCTATATTGTGACAAAATTTCAGACTCAAATAGATTCGGCAAAGCCACCAAGTAATCCAATATATCCCAAACAACGTGATACCATGCATTATGCTTCACTTATAAAGATTTACTCAATGAGCACAAATGATCAGTTTAGAATGATCATTTCAACTGACCAATGAAATTGACATGTCATCACTAAATCTTCCGTAATTTTTGATTTAAAGCTCAGAATTACATGAATCCAATGCCTACGTTATGGTAACTCAATTTTCTATACAATGACAAATTTTCAGATACAAATAGATATGACAGAGCCTCCAAATAATCCAATCTATCCCGAACTGCATGATGGCATATCTTATGCATCACTTATAAGCATTTACTCAATGAGCACCAATGATCAGCTTAGACTAATCATTTGAACTGACCCATCAATTTGACATTTCCGCACTAGATCGTCCGTAATTTCTGTTTTAGAGCTCAGAATGACATGATTCCAATACCCACGTTATGGTAGCTAAATTTTCAATACTATGACAAAATTTCAGACTCAAATAGATATGACAAAACCTCTAAGTAATACAATCTATCCTAAACTTAGAATGATCATTTGAACTGACCAATCAACTTGACATGTCCGCACTAAATCGTTCTTAAGTTTTGGTTTAGAGCTCATAATGGCATGAATACAACGTCCACGCTATGCTAGCTCAATTTTCTATACTATGACAAAATTTCAGACTCAAATCGATACGACAAAGCCTCCAAGTAATCGCATCTATCCCAAACTGGGTGATGTCATGCATTATGCTTCACCTATATGACTTTACTCAATGAGAACCAATGATCAGATTAGAATGATCACTTGAACTGCCAATCAACTTAACAAGTCCGCACTAAATCATCCGTAACTTTTGATTTAGACCTCAGAATGACATGAATCCAACGCCCATGTAATGCTAACTCAATTTTCTATACTATGACAAAATTTCAGACTCAAATCGATACGACAAATCATCCAAATAATCCAATCTATCTTAAACTAATTACAAGCCTTTACTCAATGAGCACCAATGATCAGCTTAGAATGATCATTTGAACTTACCAATCAACTTGAGATGTCCGCACTAAATTGTCCGTAAGTTTTGACTTAAAGCTCATAATGACATGAATCCAACGCCCATGTTATGCTAGCTCAATTTTCTATAATATGAAAAAAAATTTCAGACTCAAATAGATACGACAAAGCATCCAAATAATCCAATCTATCCATAACTACGTGATGTCATGCATTATGCTTCACTTACAAGCCTTTACTCAATGAGCACCAATGATTAGCTTAGAATGATCATTTGAACTGACGAATCAACTTGAGATGTCCGCATTAAATCGTTCGTAAGTTTTGATTTAGAGCTCAGAATGACATGAATCCAACGCCCATGTAATGCTAACTCAAAGTTCTATAATATGACAAAATTGCCAGACTCAAATAGATACGACAAAGCCTCCCAATAATCCAATCTATCCCAAACTGCGTGATGTCTTGCATTATGCTTCAATTACAAGCCTTTACTCAATGAGCACCAATGATCAGCTCAGAAAGATCATTTGAACTGACCACTCAACTTGAGATGTCCACACTAAATCTATCCCAAACTACGTGATGCCATGCATTATGTTTCACTTAAAAGCCTTTACTCAATGAGCACCAATGATCAGCTTAGAATGATCATTTGAACTGACCAATCAACTTGACATGTCCGCACTAAATTGTCCATTATTTTTTATTTAGAGCTCAGAATTAACTGAATCCAACGCCCATGTTATGGTAGCTCAATTTTCTATACATTGACAAATTTTCAGACTAAAATAGATATGAGAAAGCCTCCAAGTAATCCAATCTATCCCAAACTGCGTGATGCCATATCTTATGCTTCACTGATAAGCCTTTACTCATTGCGCACCAATGATCAGCTTAGAATGATCATTTGAACTGACCAATCAACTTGACATATACGCAATAAGTCGTCTGTAACTTTTCGTTTAGAGCTTGGAATTACATGACTCAAACGCCCTCGTTATGCTAGCTCAATTTTCTATACTATGACAAAATTTGAGACTCAAATAGATACGACAAAGCATCCAAGTAATCAACTCTATCCCAAACTCCATGATGCCATGCATTATGCTTCACTTAAAAGCCTTTACTCAATGAGCACCAATGATCAGCTTAGAATGATCATTTGAACTGACCAATCAACTTGACATGTCCACAATAAATCGTCCGCAACTTTTCGTTTAGAGCTTGGAATGACATTAATCCAACGCCCACATTATTCTAGCTCAATTTTCTATACTATGACAAAATTTCAGACTCAAATAAATACGACAAAGCCTCCAAGTAATCCAATACATCCAAAACTACGTGATGTCATTCATTATGCCTCACTTATAAACCTTTACTCAATGAGCACCAATAATCAGCTTATAATGATCATTTGAACTGACCAATCAACTTGACATGTCCGCAATAAATCGTCCGTAACTTTTTCGTTTAGATCTTGGAATGACATGAATCCAACGCCCACGTTATGCTAGCTCAATTTTCTATTCTATGACAAAATTTCAGACTCAAATCGATACGACAAAGCCTCCAAGTAATCCAATCTATCCCAAACTGCGTGATGTCATGCATTATGCTTCACTTATAAACCTTTACTCAATGAGCACCAGTGATCATCTTAGAATGATCAGTTCAACTGTCCAATCAACTTGACATGTCCGCACTAAATCGTCTGTAACTTTTGATTTAGAGATCAGAATGACATGAATCCAACGTCCATGTTATGCTAGCTCAATTTTCTATACTATGACCAAATTTCAGACTCAAATAGATACGACAAAGCTTTTGAGTAATCTAATCTATCACAAACTGCGTGATGTCATGCATTAGGATTCCTTTATAAGCCTTTACTGAACCAGCACCAATGATCAGCTTAGAATGATCAGTTGAACTGCCCAATCAACCTGACATATCCGCACTAAATAGATTATAACTTTTAATTTAGAGCTTAGAATGACAAGAATCTAACGCCCACATTATGCTAGCTCAATTTTCTGTATTGTGACAAAATTTCAGAATCAAATAGATTCAACAAAGCCTCGAAGTAATCCAATCTATCCCAAACTACGTGATGCCATGAATTATGCTTCACTTATAAGCCTTTACTCAATGAGCACCAATGATCTGTTTAGAATGATCATTTGAACTGGCCAATCAACTTAACATGTCCGCACTAAATCGTCCGTAACTTTTGATTTAGAGCTCATAATGACATGAATCCAATGTCCATGTTATGCTAGCTCAATTTTCTATACAATGACAAATTTTCAGACTGGAATAGATACGATAAAGCCTCCAAGTAATCCAATCTATCCATAACAGCGTGATGCCATGCATTATGCTTCACTTATAAGCCTTTACTCAACAAGCACAAATGATCAGCTTAGAATGATAAGTTGAACTGCCCAATCAACTTGACATATCAGCACTAAATCGTTTGTAACTTTTTATTTAGAGCTTAGAATGACAAGAATCCAACGCCAACGTTATGCTAGCTCAATTTTCTATATTGTGACAAAATTTCAAACTCAAATAGATTCCACAAAGCCTCCAAGTAATCAAATATATCCCAAACTGCGTGATGCCATGCATTAGGCTTCACTTATAAGCCTTTACAGAATGAGCACCAATGATCAGTTTAGAATGATCATTTGAACTGACCAATGAACTTGACATGTCGGTACTAAATCGTCCGTAACTTTTGATTTAGAGCTTAGAATTACATGAATCCAATGCCTATGTTATGGTAACTCAATTTTCTATACAATGACAAATTTTCAGACTCAAATAGATATGAGAAAGCCTCCAAGTAACCCAATCTATCCCGAACTGCGTGATGCCATATCTTACGCTTCACTAATAAGCCTTTACTCAATGAGCACCAGTGATCAGCTTAGAATGATCAGATGAACTATCCAATAAACTTCACATGTCCGAACTAAATCGTCCGTAACTTTTGATTTAGA
>CM032165.1:13465106-13489609 GCA_018901935.1 Pugionium cornutum | reverse complement strand
CAGTTCAAATGATCATTCTAAGCTTATCATTGGTTCTTATTGAGTATCGGCTTATAAGTGAAGCATAATGCATGGAATCAAGCAGGTTTAGATAGATTGGTTTACTTGGAGGCTTTGTCGTATCTATTTGAGTCTGAAAAATTGTCATAGTATAGAAATTTGAGCTAGTATAATGTTGGCGTTGGATTTATGTCATTCTGAGCTCTAAATCAAAAGTTACTGACGATTTAGTGCGGACATGTCAAGTTGATTGGTCAGTTCAAATGATCATTCTAAGCTGATCATTGGTGCTCATTGAGTAAAGGCTTATAAGTGAAGCATAATGCATGGCATCACGCAGTTTTGGATAGATTGGTTTACTTGAAGGCTTTGTCGTATCTATTTGAGTCTGAAATTTGTCACAATATATAAAATTGAGCTAGCATAACATGGGCGTTGGATTCATGTCATTCTGAGCTCTAAATCAAAAGTTAGAGATGATTTAGTGCATGTCAAGTTGATTAGTCAGTTCAAATGATCATTCTAAGCTGATCATTGGTGCTTATTGAGTAAGGCTTATAAGTGAAGCATAATGCATGACATCACGCAGTTTGGATAGATTGGTTACTTGGAGGCTTCGTATCTATTTGAGTCTGAAAATTGTCATAGTATAAAAATTGAGCTACCATAACGTGTTGGATTCATGTCATTCTGAGGTCTAAATAAAAGTTATAGACGATTTAGAGCGGCATGTCAAGTGTTGATTGGTCAGTTCAAATGATCATTCTAAGCTGATCATTGGTGCTTATTGAGTAACGGCTTATAAGTGAAGCATAATGCATGGCATCACGCAGTTTTGGATAGATTGGTTTACTTGGAGGCTTTGTCGTATCTATTTGAGTCTGAAATTTTGTCACAATATAGAAATTGAGCTAGCATAACGTGGGCGTTGGATTCATGTCATTCTGAGCTCTAAATCAAAAGTTATGGATGATTTAGTGCGGACATGTCAAGTTGATTGGTCAGTTCAAATGATCATTCTAAGCTGATCATTGGTGCTTATTGAGTAACGGCTTATAAGTAAGCATAATGCATGGCATCACGCAGTTTTGGATAGATTGGTTTACTTGGAGGCTTTGTCGTATCTATTTGAGTCTGAAAAATTGTCAATATAAAAATTGAGCTAGCATAACGTGGGCGTTGGATTCATGTCATTCTGAGTCTAAATCAAAAGTTAGACGATTTAAAAGTGGCATGTCAAGTTGATTGGTCAGTTCAAATGATCATTCTAAGCTGATCATTGGTGCTATTGAGCTTATAAGTGAAGCATAATGCATGGCATCACGCAGTTTGGGATAGATTGGTTTACTTGGAGGCTTTGTCGTATCTATTTGATCTGAAATTTTGTCACAATAGAAAATTGCGCTAGCATAACGTGGCCGTTGGATTCATGTCATTATGAGCACTAAATCAAAAGTTACACACGATTTAGGGCGGACATGTCAAGTTGATTGGTCAGTTCAAATGATCATTCTAAGCTGATCATTGGTTCTTATTGAGTAAGGCTTATAAGTTAAACATAATGCATGACATCACGCAGTTTTGGATAGATTGGTTTACTTGGAGGCTATGTCGTATCTATTTGAGTCTGAAATTTTGTCACAATATAAAAAATTGAGCTAGCATAACGTGGGCGTTGGATTCATGTTATTCTTGAGCTCTAAATCAAAAGTTATAGGACGATTTAGTGCGGACATGTCAAGTTGATTGGTCAGTTCAAATGATCATTCTAAGCTGATCATTGGTGCTTATTGGGTAAAGGCTTATAAGTGAAGCATAATGCATGGCATCACGCAGTTTTGGATAGATTGGTTTACTTGGAGGCTTTGTCGTATCTATTTGAGTCTGAAATTGTCATATATAGAAAATTGAGCTAGCATAACGTGGGCGTTGGATTCATGTCATTCTGATCTCTAAATCAAAAAGTTAGAGGCGATTTAGTGCGGATTTGTCAAGTTGATTGGACAGTTCAAATGATCATTCTAAGTTGATCATTGGTGCTATTGAGTAACGGCTTATAAGTGAGCATAATGCATGGCATAACGCAGTTTTGGATAGATTGGTTTACTTGAAGGCTTTGTCGTATCTATTAGAGTCTGAAAAATTGTCATATTATCGAAATTTGAGCTAGTATAACGTGGGCGTTGGATTTATGTCATTCTGAGCTCTAAATCAAAAGTTATTGACGATTAAGTGCGAACAGGTCAAGTTGATTGGTCTGTTCAAATGATCATTCTAAGCTGATCATTGGTGCTTATTGAGTAACGGCTTATAAGTGAAGCATAATGCATGGCATCACGCAGTTTTAGATAGGTTGGTTTACTTGGAGGCTTTGTCGTATCTATTTCAGTCTGCAATTTTGTCACAATATAGAAAATTGAGCTAGCATAACGTGTTGGATTCATGTTATTCTGAGCACTAAATCAAAAGTTACAGATGATTTAGTGCAGACGTTTCAAGTTGATTGGACAGTTCAAATGATCATTCTAAGCTGATCATTTGTGCTTATTGAGTAACGGCTTATAAGTGAAGCATAATGCAATGGCATCACGCAGTTTGGATAGATTGGTTTACTTGGAGGCTTTGTCGTATCTATTTGAGTCTGAAATTTTGTCAATATAGAAAATTGAGCTAGCATAACGTGGTGTTGGATTCATTTCAGTCTTAACACTAAATCAAAAGTTATGGACAATTTAGTGCCGACATGTCAAGTTGATTGGGCAGTTCAAATGATCATTCTAAGCTGATCATTGGTGCTTATTGAGTAACGGCTTATAAGTTAAACATAATGCATGGCATCACGCAGTTTTGATAGATTGGTTTACTTGGAGGCTTTCTCGTATCTATTTGAGTAAGAAATTTTGTCACAATATAGAAAATTGAGCAAGCATAACGTGGGCTTTGGATTCATGTCATTCTGAGCTCTAAATCAAAAGTTAGACGATTTAGTGCGGACGTGTCAAGTTGAATTTTCAGTTCAAATGATCAATCTAAGTTGACCATTGGTGCTCATTGAGTAAAAGCTTTTTAGTGAGCATAGTGCATGGCATCACGCAGTTTGGGATAGATTGGTTTACTTGGAGGCTTTGTCGTATCTATTTGAGTCTGAAATTTTGTCACAATATAGAAAATTGAGCTAGCATAACGTGGGCGTTGGATTCATTTCAGTCTTAACACTAAATCAAAAGTTACGGACAATTTAGTGCCGACATGTCAAGTTGATTGGTCAGTTCAAATGATCATTCTAAGCTGATCATTGGTGCTTATTGAGTAACGGCTTATAAGTGAAGCATAATGCATGACATCACGCAGTTTTAGATAGATTGGTTTACTTGGAGGCTTTGTCGATCTATTTGAGTCTGAAAATTGTCATAGTATAGAAAAATTGAGCTAGTATAACGTGGGTGTTGGATTCATGTCATTCTGAGCTAAATCAAAAGTTATAGACGATTTAGTGCGGACATGTCAAGTTGATTGGTCAGTTCAAATGATCATTCTAAGCTGATCATTGGTGCTTATTGAGTAACGGCTTATAAGTTAAGCATAATGCATGGCATCACGCAGTTTTGGATAGATTGGTTTACTTGGAGGCTTTGTCGTATCTATTTGAGTCTGAAATTTTGTCACAATATAGGAAATTGAGCTAGCATAACGTGGGCGTTGGATTCATATCATTCTGAGCTCTAAATCATAGGTCATGGATGATTTAGTGCGGGCATGTCAGGTTGATTAGTCATTTCAAATTATCATTCTAAGCTGATCATTGGTGCTCATTGAGTAAAGGCTTATAAGAAAGGCATAATGCATGACATATCGCAGTGTGGGATATATTGGATTACTTGGAGGCTTCGTCGTATCTATTTGAGTCTGAAAAATTGTCATAGTATAAAAATTGAGCTACCATAACGTGGGTGTTGGATTCATGTCATTATGAGGTCTAAAATCAAAAGTTACAGACGATTTAGTGCGGACATGTCAAGTTGATTGGTCAGTGCAAATGATCATTCTAACCTGATCATTGGTGGTTATTGAGTAACAGCTTATAAGTTAAGAAAAATGCATGGCACCATGCAGTTTTTGATAGATTGGTTTACTTGGAGGCTTTGTCGTATCTATTTGAGTCTGAAATTTTGTCACAATATAGAAAATTGAGCTAGCATAACGTGGGCGTTTGATTAATGTCATTCTGAGCACTAAATCAAAAGTTACAGACGACGCGGACATGTCAAGTTTATTGGACAGTTCAAATGATCATTCTAAGCTGATCATTGGTGCGTATTGAATAACGGCTTATAAATGAAGCATAATGGATGGCATCACGCAGTTTGAGATGATTGGTTTATTTGGAGGCTTTTTCGTATCTATTTGAGTCTGAAAAATTGTCATAGTATAGAAAATTGAGCTAGCATAACGTGGGTGTTGGATTCATGTCATTCTGAGCTCTAAATCAAAAGTATAGGCGATTTAGTGCGTTGGTCAAGTTGATTGGTCAGTTCAAATGATCATTCTAAGCTGATCATTGGTGCTTATTGAGTAAGGCTTATAAGTGAAGCATAATGCATGGCATCACAGTTTTGGATAGATTGGTTTACTTGGAGGCTTTGTCGTATCTATTTGAGTCTGAAAAATTTTGTCACAATATAGAAAATTGAGCTAGCATAACGTGGGTGTTGATTCATGTCATTCTGATCTAAATCAAAAGTTAGACGATTTAGCGGACATGTCAAGTTGATTGGTCAGTTCAAATGATCATTCTAAGCTGATCATTGGTGCTTATTGAGTAAGGCTTATAAGTAAGCATAATGCATGGCATCACGCAGTTTTGGATAGATTGGTTTACTTGGAGGCTTTGTCGTATCTATTTGAGTCTAAAAATTTGTGTACAATATAGAAAATTGAGCTAGCATAACGTGGGCGTTGGATTCATGTCATTCTGAGCTCTAAATCAAAAGTTACAGATGATTTAGTGCGGACATGTCAAGTTGATTTGACAGTTCAAATGATCATTCTAAGCTGATCATTGGTGCTTATTGAGTAACGGCTTATAAGTGAAGCATAATGCATGGAATCACGCAGTTTTAGATAGATTGGTTTACTTGGAGGCTTTGTCGTATCTATTTGAGTCTAAAATTTGTCACAATATAGAAAATTATGCTAGCATAACGTGGGCTTTGGATTCATGTCATTCTGAGCACTAAATCAAAAGTTACAGACGATTTAGTGCGGACATATCAAGTTGATTGGTCTGTGCAAATGATCATTCTAAGTTGATCATTGGTGCTTATTGAGTAACGGCTTATAAGTTAACCATAATGCATGGCATCACGCAGTTTTGGATAGATTGGTTTACTTGGAGGCTTTGTCGTATCTATTTGAGTCTGAAAATTTGTCATAATATAGAAATTGAGCTAGCATAACGTGGGCGTTGGATTTATGTCATTCTGAGCTCTAAATCAAAAGTTTCAGACGATTTAGTGCGGACATGTCAAGTTGATTGGTCAGTTCAAATTATCATTTTAAGCTGATCATTGGTGCTTATTGAGTAACGGCTTATAAGTGAAGCATAATGCATGCCATCACACAGTTTTGGATAGATTGGTTTACTTGGAGGCTTTGGCATATCTATTTGAGTCTGATAATTTGTCACAATATAGAAAATTGCGCTAGCATAACGTGGGCGTTGGATTCATGTCATTCTGAGCTCTAAATCAAAAGTTATGACGATTTAGTGCGGACATGTCAAGTTGATTGGTCAGTTCAAATGATCATTCTAAGCTGATCATTGGTGCTTATTGAGTATCGGCTTATAAGTGAAGCATAATGCATGGCATCACGCAGTTTTAGATTGATTGGTTTACTTGGAGGCTTTTTCGTATCTATTTGAGTCTGAAAAATTGTCATAGTATAGAAATTGAGCTAGTATAACGTGGGCGTTGGATTTATGTCATTCTGAGCTCTAAATCAAAAGTTACTGATGATTTAGTGCGGACAGGTCAAGTTGATTGGTCAGTTCAAATGTTCATTCTAAGCTGATCATTGGTGCTTATTGAGTAACGGCTTATAAGTTAACCATAATGCATGGCATCACGCAGTTTTGGATAGATTGGTTTACTTGGAGGGTTTATCGGATCTATTTGAGTCTGAAATTTTGTCACAATATAGGAAATTGAGCTAGCATAACGTGGCGTTGATTCATGTCATTCTGAGCTCTAAATCAAAAGTTAGACGATTTAGTGATGTCAAGTTGATTGTCAGTTCAAATGATCATTCTAAGCTGATCATTGGTGCTTATTGAGTAACGGCTTATAAGTGAAGCATAATGCATGGCATCACGCAGTTTGGATAGATTGGTTTACTTGGAGGCTTTGTCGTATCTATTTGAGTCTGAAATTTTGTCACAATATAGAAAATTGAGCTAGCATAACGTGGTGCTGGATTCATGTCATTCTGAGCTCTAAATCAAAAGTTAGAGACGATTTAGTGCGTGTCAAGTTGATTGAGTTCAAATGATCATTCTAAGCTGATCATTGGTGCTTATTGAGTAACGGCTTATAAGTTAAGCATAATGCATGGCATCACGCAGTTTGGATAGATTGGTTTACTTGGAGGCTTTGTCGTATCTATTTGAGTCTGAAATTTTGTCACAATATAGAAAATTGAGCTAGCATAACGGGCGTGTTGATTCATGTCATTCTGAGCTCTAAATCAAAAGTTACGATGATTTAGTGCGGACATGTCAAGTTGATTGGTCAGTTCAAATGATCATTCTAAGCTGATCATTGGTGCTTATTGAGTAACGGCTTATAAGTGAAGCATAATGCATGGCATCACGCAGTTTTAGATAGATTGGTTTACTTGGAGGCTTTGTCGTATCTATTTGAGTCTGAAAATTTTGTCACAATATAGAAATTGAGCTAGCATAACGTATGCTTGGATTCATGTCATTCTGAGCTCTAAATCAAAAGTTATAGATGATTTAGTGCGGACATGGTCAAGTTGATTAGTCAGTTCAAATTATCATTCTAAGCTGATCATTGGTGCTCATTGAGTAAAGGCTTATAAGCAAAGCATAATGCATGGCATCACGCAGTTTGGGATAGATTGGTTTACTTGGAGGCTTTGTCGTATCTATTAGAGTCTGAAAAATTGTCATATTATCGAAATTTGAGCTAGTATAACGTGGGCGTTGGATTTATGTCATTCTGAGCTCTAAATCAAAAGTTATTGACGATTTAGTGCGAACAGGTCAAGTTGATTGGTCAGTTCAAATGATCATTCTAAGCTGATCATTGGTGCTTATTGAGTAACGGCTTATAAGTTAACCATAATGCATGGCATCACACAGTTTTGGATAGATTGGTTTACTTGGAGGCTTTGTCTTATCTATTTGAGTCTGAAATTTTGTCACAATAAATTGAGCTAGCATAACGTGGGCGTTGGATTCATGTCATTCTGAGCACTAAATCAAAAGTTACAGACGATTTAGTGCGGACATGTCAAGTTGATTGGTCAGTTCAAATGATCATTCTAAGCTGATCATTGGTGCTTATTGAGTAACGGCTTATAAGTGAAGCATAATGCATGGCATCACGCAGTTTTGGATAGATTGGTTTACTTGGAGGCTTTGTCGTATCTATTTGAGTCTGAAATTTTGTCACAATATAGAAAATTGAGCTAGCATAACGTGGGCGTTGGATTCATGTCATTCTGAGCTCTAAATCAAAAGTTACAGACGATTTAGTGCATGTCAAGTTGATTAGTCAGTTCAAATGATCATTCTAAGCTGATCATTGGTGCTTATTGAGTAAAGGCTTATAAGTTAAGCATAATGCATGGCATCACGCAGTTTGGATAGATTGGTTTACTTGGAGGCTTTGTCGTATCTATTTGAGTCTGAAATTTTGTCAATATAGAAAATTGAGCTAGAATAACGTGGGCATTGGATTCATGTCATTCTGAGCTCTAAATCAAAAATTACGGACGATTTAGTGGACATGTCAAGTTGATTGGTCAGTTCAAATGATCATTCTAAGCTGATCATTGGTGCTTATTGAGTAATGGCTTATAAGTTAAGCATAATGCATGGCATCACGCAGTTTTGGATAGATTGGTTTACTTGGAGGCTTTGTCGTATCTATTTGAGTCTGAAATTTTGTCACAATATAGGAAATTGAGCTAGCATAACGTGGGCGTTGGATTCATGTCATTCTGTGCTCTAAATCAAAAGTTATGGATGATTTAGTGCGGGCATGTCAGGTTTATTAGTCATTTCAAATTATCATTCTAAGCTGATCATTGGTGCTCATTGAGTAAAGGCTTATAAGCAAAGCATAATGCATGACATATCGCAGTGTGGGATATATTGATTACTTGGAGGCTTTGTCGTATCTATTTGAGTCTGAAAAGTTGTCATAGTATAAAAAATTGAGCTACCATAACGTGGTGTTGGATTCATGTCATTATGAGTTCTAAATCAAGAAGGTATAGACGATTTAGCGCATGTCAAGTTAATTGGTCAGTTCAATTGATCATTCTAAGCTGATCATTTGTGCTCATTGAGTAAGGGCTTACAAGTGAAGCATAATGCACGGCATCACGCAGTTTGGGATAAATTGGTTTACATGGAGGCTTTGTTGTATCTATTTGAGTCTGAAATTTTGTCACAATATAGAAAATTGAGCTAGCATAATGTTGGCGTTGGATTCATGTCATTCTGATCTCTAAATCAAAAAGTTAGAGGCGATTTAGTGGGAATTTTTCAAGTTGATTTGACAGTTCAAATGATCATTCTAAGCTGATCATTGGTGCGTATTGAGTAACTGCTTATAAGTAAGCATAATGCATGGCATCACGCAGTTTTGGATAGATTGGTTTACTTGAAGGCTTTGTCATATCTATTTGAGTCTAAAATGTTGTTACAATATAGAAAATTGAGCTTGCATAACATGGGCGTTGGATTCATGTCATTCTGAGCACTAAATCAAAAGTTAGAGACGATTTAGTGCGGACATGTCAAGTTGATTGGTCAGTTCAAATGATCATTCTAAGCTGATCATTGGTGCTCATTGAGTAAAGGCTTATAAGTGAAGCATAATGCATGGCATCACGCAGTTTGGATAGATTGGTTTACTTGGAGGCTTTGTCGTATCTATTATTGTATCAAATTTTGTCACGATTTAGAAAATTGAGCTAGGTTAACATAGACTTTAGATTGGTGTCACTCCGAGCTCTAAATCAAAAGTTATAGACGATTTAGTGCGGACATGTCAAGTTGATTTGACAGTTCAAATGATCATTCTAAGCTGATCATTGGTGCTTATTGAGTAACGGCTTATAAGTGAAGCATAATGCATGGCATCACGCAGTTTTAGATAGAATGGTTTACTTGGAGGCTTTGTCGTATCTATTTGAGTCTGAAATTGTCATAATATAGAAAATTGAGCTAGCATAACGTGGGCGTTGGATTCATGTCATTATGAGCTCTAAATAAAAAGTTACTGACGATTTAGTGCAGGTCAAGTTGATTGGTCAGTTCAAATGATCATTCTAAGCTGATCATTGGTGCTTATTGAGTAACGGCTTATAAGTTAACATAATGCATGGCATCACGCAGTTTTGGATAGATTGGTTTACTTGGAGGCTTTGTCGTATCTATTTGAGTCTGAAATTTTGTCACAATATAGGAAATTGAGCTAGCATAACGTGGGCGTTGGATTCATGTCATTCTGAGCTCTAAATCAAAAGTTATGGATGATTTAGTGCGGGCATGTCAGGTTGATTAGTCATTTCAAATTATCATTCTAAGCTGATCATTGGTCCTCATTGAGTAAAGGCTTATAAGCAAAGCATAATGCATGACATATCGCAGTGTGGGATATATTGGATTACTTGGAGGCTTCGTCGTATCTATCAGAGTCTGAAAAATTATCAGAGTATAAAAAATTGAGCTACCATAACGTGTGTGTTGGATTCATGTCATTATGAGGTCTAAATAAAAAGGTATAGACGATTTAAAGCGGACATGTCAAGTTGATTGGTCAGTTCAAATGATCATTCTAAGCTGATCATTGGTGCTTATTGAGTAAAGGCTTATAAGTGAAGCATAATGCATGGCATCACGCAGTTTAGGATAGATTGGTTTACTTGGAGGCTTTGTCGTATCTATTTGAGTCTGAAATTTTGTCACAATATAGGAAATTGAGCTAGCATAACGTGGGCGTTGGATTCATGTCATTCTGAGCTCTAAATCAAAAGTTATAGATGATTTAGTGCGGGCATGTCAGGTTTATTAGTCATTTCAAATTATCATTCTAAGCTGATCATTGGTGCTCATTGAGTAAAGGCTTATAAGCAAAGCATAATGCATGACATATCGCAGTGTGGGATATATTGGATTACTTGGAGGCTTCGTCGTATCTATTTGAGTCTGAAAAATTGTCATAGTATAAAAATTGAGCTACCATAACGTGGGTGTTGGATTCATGTCATTATGAGGTCTAAATAAGAAGGTATAGACGATTTAGAGCGATCGTGTCAAGTTAATTGGTCAGTTCAAATGATCATTCTAAGCTGATCATTTGTGCTCATTGAGTAAGGGCTTATAAGTGAAGCATAATGCATGGCATCACGCAGTTTGGGATAAATTGGTTTACATGGAGGCTTTGTTGTATCTATTTCAGTCTGAAATTTTGTCACAATATAGAAAATTGAGCTAGCATAATGTTGGCGTTGATTCATGTCATTCTGATCTCTAAATCAAAAAGTTAGCGGCGATTTAGTGCGAATTTTTCAAGTCGATTGGACAGTTCAAATGATCATTCTAAGCTGATCATTGGTGCTTATTGAGTAACGGCTTATAAGTAAGCATAATGCATGGCATCACGCAGTTTTGGATAGATTGGTTTACTTGAAGGCTTTGTCGTATCTATTTGAGTCTAAAATGTTGTTACAATATAGAAAATTGAGCTTGCATAACATGGGCGTTGGATTCATGTCATTCTGAGCACTAAATCAAAAGTTAGAGACGATTTAGTGCGGACATGTCAAGTTGATTGGACAGTTCAAATGATCATTCTAAGCTGATCATTGGTGCTTATTGAGTATCGGCTTATAAGTGAAGCATAATGCATGGAATCACGCAGTTTTAGATAGATTGGTTTACTTGGAGGCTTTCTCGTATCTATTAGAGTCTGAAAAATTGTCATAGTATCGAAATTGAGCTAGTATAACGTGGGCGTTGGATTTATGTCATTCTGAGCTTTAAATCAAAAGTTACTGACGATTTAGTGCGGACAGGTCAAGTTGATTGGTCAGTTCAAATGTTCATTCTAAGCTGATCATTGGTGCTTATTGAGTAACGGCTTATAAGTTAACCATAATGCATGGCATCACGCAGTTTTGGATAGATTGGTTTACTTGGAGGCTTTGTCGTATCTATTTGAGTCTGAAATTTTGTCACAATATAGGAAATTGAGCTAGCATAACGTGGGCGTTGGATTCATGTCATTCTGAGCTCTAAATCAAAAGTTATGGATGATTTAGTGCGGGCATGTCAGGTTGATTAGTCATTTCAAATTATCATTCTAAGCTGATCATTGGTGCTCATTGAGTAAAGGCTTATAAGCAAAGCATAATGCATGACATATCGCAGTGTGGGATATATTGGATTACTTGGAGGCTTCGTCGTATCTCTTTGAGTCTGAAAAATTGTCATAGTATAAAAAATTGAGCTACCATAACGTGGGTGTTGGATTCATGTCATTATGAGGTCTAAATAAGAAGGTATAGACGATTTAGAGCGTTCGTGTCAAGTTAATTGGTCAGTTCAAGTGATCATTCTAAGCTGATCATTTGTGCTCATTAAGTAAGGGCTTATAAGTGAAGCATAATGCATGGCATCACGCAGTTTGGGATAAATTGGTTTACATGGAGGCTTTGTTGTATCTATTTGAGTCTGAAATTTTGTCACAATATAGAAAATTGAGCTAGCATAATGTTGGCGTTGGATTCATGTCATTCTGATCTCTAAATCAAAAAGTTAGAGGCGATTTAGTGCGAATTTTCAAGTTGATTGGACAGTTCAAATGATCATTCTAAGCTGATCATTGGTGCTTTTTGAGTAACGGCTTATAAGTGAGTATAATGCATGGCATCACGCAGTTTTGGATAGATTGGTTTACTTGAAGGCTTTGTCGTATCTATTTGAGTCTAAAATGTTGTTACAATATAGAAATTTGAGCTAGTATAACAAGGGCGTTAGATTCATGTCATTCTGAGCACTAAATAAAAAGTTAGAGACGATTTAGTGCGGACATGTCAAGTTGATTGGACAGTTCAAATGATCATTCTAAGCTGATCATTGGTGCTTATTGAGTATCGGCTTATAAGTGAACCATAATGCATTGAATCACTCAGTTTTAGATAGATTGGTTTACTTGGAGGCTTTGTCGTATCTATTAGAGTCTGAAAAAAATTGTCATAGTATCGAAATTTGAGCTAGTATAACGTGGGCGTTGGATTTATGTCATTCTGATCTCTAAATAAAATGGTACTGACGATTTAGTGCGGACTCGTCAAGTTTATTGGTCAGTTCAAATGTTCATTCTAAGCTGATCATTGGTGCTTATTGAGTAACGGCTTATAAGTTAACCACAATGCATGGCATCACGCAGTTTTGGATAGATTGGTTTACTTGGAGGCTTTGTCGTATCTATTTGAGTCTGAAATTTTGTCACAATATAGGAAATTGAGCTAGCATAACGTGGGCGTTGGATTCATGTCATTCTGAGCTCTAAATCATAGGTTATGGATGATTTAGTGCGGCATGTCAGGTTGATTAGTCATTTCAAATTATCATTCTAAGCTGATCATTGGTGCTCATTGAGTAAAGGCTTATAAGCAAAGCATAATGCATGACATATCGCAGTGTGGGATATATTGGATTACTTGGAGGCTTCGTCGTATCTATTTGAGTTTGAAAATTTGTCATAGTATAAAAAATTGATCTACCATAACGTGGGTGTTGGATTCATGTCATTATGAGTTCTAAATAAGAAGGTATAGACGATTTAAAGCGTTCGTGTCAAGTTAATTGGTCAGTTCAATTGATCATTCTAAGCTGATCATTTGTGCTCATTGAGTAAGGGCTTACAAGTGAAGCATAATGCATGGCATCACGCAGTTTGGGATAAATTTGTTTACATGGAGGCTTTGTTGTATCTATTTGAGTCTGAAATTTTGTCACAATATAGAAAATTGAGCTAGCATAATGTTGGCGTTGGATTCATGTCATTCTGATCTCTAAATCAAAAAGTTAGAGGCGATTTAGTGCGAATTTTTCAAGTTGATTGGACAGTTCAAATGATCATTCTAAGCTGATCATTGGTGCTTATTGAGTAACGGCTTATAAATGAGCATAATGCATGGCATCACGCAGTTTTGGATAGATTGGTTTACTTGAAGGCTTTGTCGTATCTATTTGAGTCTAAAATGTTGTTACAATATAGAAAATTGAGCTAGCATAACGTGGGCGTTGGATTCATGTCATTCTGAGCACTAAATCAAAAATTAGAGACGATTTAGTGCGGACATGTCAAGTTGATTGGACAGTTCAAATGATCATTCTAAGCTGATCATTGGTGCTTATTGAGTATCGGCTTATAAGTGAAGCATAATGCATGGAATCACGCAGTTTTAGATAGATTGGTTTACTTTTAGGCTTTGTCATATCTATTAGAGTCTGAAAATTTGTCATAGTATCGAAATTTGAGCTAGCATAACGTGGGCGTTGGATTTATGTCATTCTGAGCTCTAAATCAAAAGTTACTGACGATTTAGTGCGGACATGTCAAGTTGATTGGTCCGTTCAAATGTTCATTCTAAGCTGATCATTGGTGCTTATTGAGTAACGGCTTATAAGTTAACCATAATGCATGGCATCACGCAGTTCTGGATAGATTGGTTTACTTTGAGGGTTTTTCCTATCTATTTGAGTCTGAAATTTTGTCACAATATAGGAAATTGAGCTAGCATAACGTGGGCGTTGGATTCATGTCATTCTGAGCTCTAAATCAAAAGTTATAGATGATTTAGTGCGGGCATGTCAGGTTTATTAGTCATTTCAAATTATCATTCTAAGGTGATAATTGGTGCTCATTGAGTAAACGCTTATAAGCAAAGCATAATGCATGACATATCACAGTGTGGGATATATTGGATTACTTGGAGGCTTCGTCGTATCTATTTGAGTTTGAAAAATTGTCATAGTATAAAAAATTGATCTACCATAACGTGGGTGTTGGATTCATGTCATTATGAGTTCTAAATAAGAAGGTATAGACGATTTAAAGCGTTCGTGTCAAGTTAATTGGTCAGTTCAATTGATCATTCTAAGCTGATCATTTGTGCTCATTGAGTAAGGGCTTACAAGTGAAGCATAATGCATGGCATCACGCAGTTTGGGATAAATTGGTTTACATGGAGGCTTTGTTGTATCTATTTGAGTCTGAAATTTTGTCACAATATAGAAAATTGAGCTAGCATAATGTTGGCGTTGGATTCATGTCATTCTGATCTCTAAATCAAAAAGTTAGAGGCGATTTAGTGCGAATTTTTCAAGTTGATTGGACAGTTCAAATGATCATTCTAAGCTGATCATTGGTGCTTATTGAGTAACGGCTTATAAGTAAGCATAATGCATGGCATCACGCAGTTTTGGATAGATTGGTTTACTTGAAGGCTTTGTCGTATCTATTTGAGTCTAAAATGTTGTTACAATATAGAAAATTGAGCTTGCATAACATGGGCGTTGGATTCATGTCATTCTGTGCACTAAATCAAAAGTTAGAGACGATTTAGTGCGGACATGTCAAGTTGATTGGACAGTTCAAATGATCATTCTGAGCTGATCATTGGTGCTTATTGAGTATCGGCTTATAAGTGAAGCATAATGCATGGAATCACGTAGTTTTAGATAGATTGGTTTACTTGGAGGCTTTCTCGTTTCTATTAGAGTCTGAAAAATTGTCATAGTATCGAAATTGAGCTAGTATAACGTGGGCGTTTTATTTATGTCATTCTGAGCTTTAAATCAAAAGTTACTGACGATTTAGTGCGGACAGGTCAAGTTGATTGGTCAGTTCAAATGTTCATTCTAAGCTGATCATTGGTGCTTATTGAGTAACGGCTTATAAGTTAACCATAATGCATGGCATCACGCAGTTTTGGATAGATTGGTTTACTTGGAGGCTTTGTCGTATCTATTTGAGTCTGAAATTTTGTCACAATATAGGAAATTGAGCTAGCATAACGTGGGCGTTGGATTCATGTCATTCTGAGCTCTAAATCAAAAGTTATGGATGATTTAGTGCGGGCATGTCAGGTTTATTAGTCATTTCAAATTATCATTCTAAGCTGATCATTGGTGCTCATTGAGTAAAGGCTTATAAGCAAAGCATAATGCATGACATATCGCAGTGTGGGATATATTGGATTACTTGGAGGCTTCGTCGTATCTATTTGAGTTTGAAAAATTGTCATAGTATAAAAAATTGAGCTACCATAACGTGGGTGTTGGATTCATGTCATTATGAGTTCTAAATAAGAAGGTATAGCGATTTAGGCGTTAAGTCAAGTTAATTGGTCAGTTCAAATGATCATTCTAAGCTGATCATTGGTGCTCATTGAGTAAAGACTTATAAGTGAAGCATAATGCATGGCTTCACGCAGTTTAGGATAAATTGGTTTACATGGAGGCTTTGTTGTATCTATTTGAGTCTGAAATTTTGTCACAATATAGAAAATTGAGCTAGCATAATGTTGGCGTTGGATTCATGTCATTCTGATCTCTAAATCAAAAAGTTAGAGGCGATTTAGTGCGAATTTTTCAAGTTGATTGGACAGTTCAAATGATCATTCTAAGCTGATCATTGGTGCTTATTGAGTAACGCTTATAAGTAAGCATAATGAATGGCATCACGCAGTTTTGGATAGATTGGTTTACTTGAAGGCTTTGTCGTATCTATTTGAGTCTAAAATGTTGTTACAATATAGAAAATTGAGCTAGCATAACGTGGGCGTTGGATTCATGTCATTCTGAGCACTAAATCAAAAGTTAGAGACGATTTAGTGCGGACATGTCAAGTTGATTGGACAGTTCTAAGCTAATGATTGGTGCTTATTGAGTATCGGCTTATAAGTGAAGCATAATGCATGGAATCACGCAGTTTTAGATAGATTGTTTTACTTGGAGGCTTTGTTGTATCTATTTGAGTCTGAAATTTGTCACATATAGAAAATTGAGCTAGCATAACGTGGGCGTTGGATTCATGTCATTCTGAGCTCTAAATCAAAAGTTACGATTTAGTGCGGATGTCAAGTTGATTGGTCAGTTCAAATGATCATTCTAAGCTGATCATTGGTGCTTATTGAGTAACGGCTTATAAGTGAAGCATAATGCATGGCATCACGCAGTTTTAGATAGATTGGTTTACTTGGAGGCTTTGTCGTATCTATTTGAGTCTGAAATTTTGTCATAGTAGAAATTGAGCTAGCATAACGTGTTGGATTCATGTCATTCTGAGCTCTAAATCAAAAGTTACAGATGATTTAGTCAGACATGTCAAGTTTATTGGTCAGTTCAAACGATCATTCTAAGCTGATCATTGGTGCTCATTGAGTAACGGCTTATAAGTGAAGCATAATGCATGGCATCACGCAGTTTTAGATAGATTGGTTTACTTGGAGGCTTTGTCGTATCTATTTGAGTCTGAAATTTTGTCACAATATAGAAAATTGAGCTAGCATAACGTGGGTTTGGATTCATGTCATTCTGAGCTCTAAATCAAAAGTTATGGCGATTTAGTGCGTCATGTCAAGTTGATTGGTCAGTTCAAATGATCATTCTAAGCTGATCATTGGTGCTCATTGAGTAAAGGCTTATAAGTGAAGCATAATGCATGGCATCGCAAGTTTGATAGATTGGTTTACTTGGAGGCCTTTGTTGTATCTATTTGAGTCTGAAATTTTGTCACAATATAGAAAATTGAGCTAGCATAATGTTGGCGTTGGATTCATGTCATTCTGATCTCTAAATCAAAAAGTTAGAGGCGATTTAGTGCGGATTTTCAAGTTGATTGGACATTTCAAATGATCATTCTAAGCTGATCATTGGTGCTTATTGAGTAACGGCTTATAAGTAAGCATAATGCATGGCATCACGCAGTTTTGGATAGATTGGTTTACTTGAAGGCATTGTCGTATCTATTTGAGTCTAAAATGTTGTTACAATATAGAAAATTGAGCTTGCATAACATGGGCGTTGGATTCATGTCATTTTGAGCACTAAATCAAAAGTTAGAGACGATTTAGTGCGGACATGTCAAGGTTATTGGACAGTTCAAATGATCATTCTAAGCTGATCATTGGTGCTTATTGAGTATCGGCTTATAAGTGAAGCATAATGCATGGAATCACGTAGTTTTAGATAGATTGGTTTACTTGGAGGCTTTCTCGTTTCTATTAGAGTCTGAAAAATTGTCATAGTATCGAAATTGAGCTAGTATAACGTGGGCGTTGGATTTATGTCATTCTGAGGTTTAGATCAAAAGTTACTGACGATTTAGTGCGGACAGGTCAAGTTGATTGGTCAGTTCAAATGTTCATTCTAAGCTGATCATTGGTGCTTATTGAGTAACGGCTTATAAGTTAACCATAATGCATGGCATCACGCAGTTTTGCATAGATTGTTTTACTTGGAGGCTTTGTCGTATCTATTTGAGTCTAAAATGTTGTTACAATATAGAAATTTGAGCTAGCATAACGTGGGCGTTGGATTCATGTCATTCTGAGTTCTAAATCAAAAGTTATGGATGATTTAGTGCGGGCATGTCAGGTTGATTAGTCATTTCAAATTATCATTCTAAGCTGATCATTGGTGCTCATTGAGTAAAGGCTTATAAGCAAAGCTTAATGCATGACATATCGCAGTGTGGGATATATTGGATTACTTGGAGGCTTCGTCGTATCTCTTTGAGTCTGAAAAATTGTCATAGTATAAAAATTGAGCTACCATAACGTGGGTGTTGGATTCATGTCATTATGAGGTCTAAATAAGAAGGTATAGACGATTTAGAGCGTTCGTGTCAAGTTAATTGGTCAGTTCAAATGATCATTCTAAGCTGATCATTGGTGCTTATTGAGTAACGGCTTATAAGTGAAGCATAATGCATGGCATGCAGTTTTAGATAGATTGGTTTACTTGGAGGCTTTGTTGTATCTATTTGAGTCTGAAATTTGTCACATATAGAAAATTGAGCTAGCATAACGTGGGCGTTGGATTCATGTCATTCTGAGCTCTAAATCAAAAGTTACGATTTAGTGCGGATGTCAAGTTGATTGGTCAGTTCAAATGATCATTCTAAGCTGATCATTTGGTGCTTATTGAGTATCGGCTTATAAGTGAGGCATAATGCATGGAATCATGTAGTTTTAGATAGATTGGTTTACTTGGAGGCTTTCTCGTATCTATTAGAGTCTGAAAAATTGTCATAGTATCGAAATTGAGCTAGTATAACGTGGGCATTGGATTTATGTCATTCTGAGCTTTAAATCAAAAGTTACTGACGATTTAGTGCGGACAGGTCAGGTTGATTGGTCAGTTCAAATGTTCATTCTAAGCTGATCATTGGTGCTTATTGAGTAAAGGCTTATAAGTTAACCATAATGCATGGCATCACGCAGTTTTGGATAGATTGGTTTACTTGGAGGCTTTGTCTTATCTATTTGAGTCTGAAATTTTGTCACAATATAAGAAATTGAGCTAGCATAACGTGGGCGTTGGATTCATGTCATTCTGAGCTCTAAATCAAAAGTTATAGATGATTTAGTGCGGGCATGTCAGGTTTATTAGTCATTTCAAATTATCATTCTAAGCTGATCATTGGTGCTCATTGAGTAAAGGCTTATAAGCAAAGCATAATGCATGACATATCGCAGTGTGGGATATATTGGATTACTTGGAGGCTTCGTCGTATCTATTTGAGTCTGAAAAATTGTCATAGTATAAAACATTGAGCTACCATAACGTGGGTGTTGGATTCATGTCATTATGAGTTCTAAATAAGAAGGTATAGACGATTTAGAGAGTTCGTGTCAAGTTAATTGGTCAGTTCAAATGATCATTCTAATCTGATCATTTGTGCTCATTGAGTAAGGTCTTATAAGTGAAGCATAATGCATGGCATCACGCAGTTTGGGATAAATTGGTTTACATGGAGGCTTTGTTGTATCTATTTGAGTCTGAAATTTTGTCACAATATAGAAAATTGAGCTAGCATAATGTTGGCGTTGGATTCATGTCATTCTGATCTCTAAATCAAAAGTTAGATGATTTAGTGCGACATGTCAAGTTGATTGGTCAGTTCAAATGATCATTCTAAGCTGATCATTGGTGCTTGAGTAACGGCTTATAAGTGAAGCATAATGCATGGCATCACGCAGTTTTGGATAGATTGGTTTACTTGGAGGCTTTGTCGTATCTATTTGAGTCTGAAATTTTGTCACAATATAGAAATTGAGCTAGCATAACGTGGGCGTTGGATTCATGTCATTCTGAGCTCTAAATCAAAAGTTATAGACGATTTAGTGCGGGCATGTCAAGTTGATTGTCAGTTCAAATGATCATTCTAAGCTGATCATTGGTGCTCATTGAGTAAGGCTTATATAAAGCATAATGCATGGCATCACGCAGTTTTGATAGATTGGTTTACTTGGAGGCTTTGTATCTATTTGAGTCTGAAAATTTGTTACAATATAGAAAATTGAGCTAGCATAACGTGTTGGATTCATGTCATTCTGAGCTCTAAATCAAAAAGTTAGAGACGATTTAGTGCGGTCAGTCGTGATTGTAGTTCAAATGATCATTCTAAGCTGATCATTGGTGCTTATTGAGTAACGGCTTATAAGTGAAGCATAATGCATGGCATCACGCAGTTTTGGATAGATTGGTTTACTTGGAGGCTTTGTCGTATCTATTTGAGTCTGAAATTTTGTCACAATATAGAAAATTGAGCTAGCATAACGTGGCGTTGGATTCATGTCATTCTGAGCTCTAAATCAAAAGTTAGACGATTTAGTGCGGATTTGTCAAGTTAATTGGTCAGTTCAAATGATCATTCTAAGCTGATCATTTGTGCTCATTGAGTAAGGGCTTATAAGTGAAGCATAATGCATGGCATCACGCAGTTTCGGATAAATTGGTTTACATGGAGGCTTTGTTGTATCTATTTGAGTCTGAAATTTTGTCACAATATAGAAAATTGAGCTAGCATAATGTTGGCGTTGGATTCATCTCATTCTGATCTCTAAATCAAAAAGTTAGAGGCGATCTAGTGCGGATTTTTCAAGTTGATTGGACAATTCAAATGATCATTCTAAGCTGATCATTGGTGTTTATTGAATAACGGCTTATAAGTGAGCATAATGCATGGCATCGCGCAGTTTTGGATAGATTGGTTTACTTGAAGGCTTTGTCGTATCTATTTGAGTCTAAAATGTTGTTACAATATAGAAAATTGAGCTAGCATAACGTGGGCGTTGGATTCATGTCATTCTGAGCTCTAAATCAAAAGTTAGAGCGATTTAGTGCGGACATGTCAAGTTGATTGTTCAGTTCAAATGATCATTCCAAGCTGATCATTGGTGCTCATAGAGTAAAGGCTTATAAGTGAGGCATAATGCGTGGCATCACGCAGTTTGGGATAGATTGGATTACTTGGAGGCTTTCTCGTATCTATTTGAGTCTGAAAAATTGTCATAGTATAGAAAATTGAGCTAGTATAACGTGGGCGTTGGATTCATGTCATTCAGAGCTCTAAATCAAAAGTTACATACAATTTAGGGCGGACATGTCTAGTTGATTGGTCAGTTCAAATGATCATTCTAAGCTGATCATTGGTGCTTATTGAGTAACGGCTTATAAGTTAACCATAATGCATGGCATCACGCAGTTTAGATAGATTGGTTTACTTGGAGGCTTTGTTGTATCTATTTGAGTCTGAAATTTTGTCACAATATAGAAATTGAGCTAGCATAACGTGGCGTTGGATTCATGTCATTGAGCTCTAAATCAAAAGTTATGAGATGATTTAGTGCGGCATGTCAGTTGATTAGTCAGTTCAAATGATCATTCTAAGCTGATCATTGGTGCTCATTGAGTAAAGGCTTATAAGCAAAGCATAATGCATGACATATGCAGTTTGGATATATTGGATTACTTGGAGGCTTGTCGTATCTATTTGAGTCTGAAAAATTGTCATAGTATAAAAAATTGAGCTACCATAACGTGGTGTTGGATTCATGTCATTCTGAGTTCTAAATCAAAAGTTAGACGATTTAACGCGTTCGTGTCAAGTTAATTGGTCAGTTCAAATGATCATTCTAAGCTGATCATTTGTGCTCATTGAGTAAGGGCTTACAAGTGAAGCATAATGCATGGCATCACGCAGTTTTGGATAAATTGGTTTACATGGAGGCTTTGTTGTATCTATTTGAGTCTGAAATTTTGTCACAATATAGAAAATTGAGCTAGCATAATGTTGGCGTTGGATTCATCTCATTCTGATCTCTAAATCAAAAAGTTAGAGGCGATCTAGTGCGGATTTTTCAAGTTGATTGGACAGTTCAAATGATCATTCTAAGCTGATCATTGGTGCTTATTGAGTAACGGCTTATAAGTGAGCATAATGCATGGCATCACGCAGTTTTGGATAGATTGGTTTACTTGAAGGCTTTGCCGTATCTATTTGAGTCTAAAATTTTGTTACAATATAGAAAATTGAGCTAGCATAACGTGTTGGATTCATGTCATTCTGAGCTCTAAATCAAAAAGTTAGAGACGATTTAGTGCGGTCAGTCGTGATTGTAGTTCAAATGATCATTCTAAGCTGATCATTGGTGCTTATTGAGTAACGGCTTATAAGTGAAGCATAATGCATGGCATCACGCAGTTTTGGATAGATTGGTTTACTTGGAGGCTTTGTCGTATCTATTTGAGTCTGAAATTTTGTCACAATATAGAAAAATTGAGCTAGCATAACGTGGGCGTTGGATTCATGTCATTTTGAGCTCTAAATCAAAAGTTACATACGATTTAGTGCGGATAGGTCAAGTTGATTGGTCAATTCAAATGATCATTCTAAGCTGATCATTGGTGCTCATTGAGTAAAGGCTTATAAGTGAAGCATAATGCATGGCATCATGTAGTTTGGGATAAATTGGTTTACATGGAGGCTTTGTCGTATCTATTTGAGTCTGAAATTTGTCACAAAATAGAAAATTGAGCCAGCATAACGTGGGCGTGGGATTCATGTCATTATGAGTCTAAATCAAAAGTTAGAGACGATGATTTAGTGCGGACATGTCAAGTTGATTGGTCAGTTCAAATGATCATTCTAAGCTGATCATTGGTGCTTATTGAGTAACTTATAAGTGAAGCATAATGCATGGCATCACGCAGTTTTGGATAGATTGGTTTACTTGGAGGCTTTGTCGTATCTATTTGAGTCTGAAATTTGTCACAATATAGAAAATTGAGCTAGCATAATGTTGGCGTTGGATTCATGTCATTCTGAGCTCTAAATCAAAAGTTAGAGCGATTTAGTGCGGACATGTCAAGTTGATTGGTCAGTTCAAATGATCATTCTAAGCTGATCATTGGTGCTTATTGAGTAAGGCTTATAAGTGAAGCATAATGCATGGCATCACGCAGTTTTGGATAGATTGGTTTACTTGGAGGCTTTGTCGTATCTATTTGAGTCTGAAATTTTGTCACAATATAGAAAATTGAGCAAGCATAACGTGGGCTTTGGATTCATGTGAGTCTGAGCACTAAATGAAAAGTTACAGATGATATAGTGCGGACATGTCAGGTTGATTAGTCAGTTCAAATGATCATTTTAAGCTGATCATTGGTGCTTATTGAGTAACGGCTTATAAGTGAAGCATAATGCATGGCATCACGCATTTTTAGATAGATTGGTTTACTTGGTGGCTTTGTCGTATTTATTTGAGTCTGAAAAATTGTCATAGTATAGAAAATTGAGCTATCATAACGTGGGCGTTGGATTCATGTCATTCTGAGCTCTAAATCAAAAGTTAGACGATTTAGTGCGGACATGTCAAGTTGATTGGTCAGTTCAAATGATCATTCTAAGCTGATCATTGGTGCTCATTGAGTAGTGCTTATAAGTGAAGCATAATGCATGGCATCACATGTTTGGATAGATTGGTTTACTTGGAGGCTTTGTCTTTCTATTTGAGTCTAAAATTTTGTCACAATATAGAAAATTGAGCTAGCATAACGTGGGCGTTGGATTCATGTCATTCTGAGCTCTAAATCAAAAGTTATAGATGATTTAGTGCGGGACATGTCAAGTTGATTGGTCAGTTCAAATGATCATTCTAAGCTGATCATTGGTGCTTATTGAGTAACTTATAAGTGAAGCATAATGCATGGCATCACGCAGTTTTAGATAGATTGGTTTACTTGGAGGCTTTGTCGTATCTATTTGAGTCTAAAATGTTGTTCAATATAGAAAATTGAGCTAGCATAACGTGGGCGTTGGATTCATGTCATTCGAGCACTAAATCAAAAGTTAGAGCGATTTAGTGCGGACATGTCAAGTTGATTGGTCAGTTCAAATGATCATTCTAAGCTGATCATTGGTGCTTATTGAGTCGGCTTATAAGTGAAGCATAATGCATGGCATCACGCAGTTTTAGATAGATTGGTTTACTTGGAGGCTTTGTCGTATCTATTTGAGTCTGAAATTTTGTCATATATAGAAAATTGAGCTAGCATAACGTTGGGCGTTGGATTCATGTCATTCTGAGCTCTAAATCAAAAGTTAGAGGCGATTTAGTGCGGACAGGTCAAGTTGATTGGTCAGTTCAAATGATCATTCTAAGCTGATCATTGGTGCTTATTGAGTAACTTATAAGTTAAGCATAATGCATGGCATCACAGTTTTGATAAATTGGTTTACATGGAGGCTTTGTCGTATCTATTTGAGTCTGAAATTTGTCACAAAATAGAAAATTGAGCCAGCATAACGTGGGCGTTGGATTCATGTCATTCTGAGCTCTAAATCAAAAGTTACAGGTGATTTAGTGCGGACTTGTCAAGTTGATTGGACAGTTCAAATGATCATTCTAAGCTGATCATTGGTGCTTATTGAGTATCGGCTTATAAGTGAGGCATAATGCATGGAATCACGTAGTTTTAGATAGATTGGTTTACTTGGAGGCTTTCTCGTATCTATTAGAGTCTGAAAAATTGTCATAGTATCGAAATTGAGCTAGTATAACGTGGGCGTTGGATTTATGTCATTCTGAGCTTTAAATCAAAAGTTACTGACGATTTAGTGCGGACAGGTCAAGTTGATTGGTCAGTTCAAATGTTCATTCTA
>CM032165.1:13426102-13464606 GCA_018901935.1 Pugionium cornutum | reverse complement strand
TAACACAATCTATCTTGAACAGTGTCATGCCATGCATTATGCTTTACTTATAATCCGTTACTCAATAAGCACCAATGATCAGCTTAAAATGATCATTTGAACTGACCAATCAACTTGACATGTTCACACTAAATCGTCTGTAACTTTTGATTCAAAGCTCAGAATGACATGAATCCAACGCCAACATTATGCTAGCTCAATTTTCTATATTGTGACAAAATTTCAGACTCAAATAGATACGACAAAGAATCCATGTAAACCAATTTATCCCAAACTGCGTGATGCAATGCATTATGCTTTACTTATAAGCCTTTACTAAATGATCACCAATGATCAGTTTAGAATGATCATTTGAACTTACCAATCAACTTGACATGTCCGAACTAAATCGTCTGTAACTTTTGATTTAGAGCTCAGAATGAAATAAATCCAACGCCCACATTATGCTAGATCAATTTTCTATATTGTGACAAAATTTCAGACTCAAATAGATACGACAAAGCCTCCATGTAAACCAATTTATCCCAAACTACGTGATGCAATGCATTATGCTTTACTTATAAGCCTTTACTAAATGAGCACCAATGATCAGTTTAGAATCATCATTTGAACTGACCAATCAATTTGACATGTCTTAACTAAATCATTTGTAACTTTTGATTTAGAGCTCAGAATGACATAAATCCAACGCCCACGTTATGCTAGCTCAATTTTCTATACTATGTCAATTTTTCAGACTCAAATAGATACGACAAAGCCACCAAGTAAACCAAACTATCTAAAATTGCGTGATTCCATGCATTATGCTTAACTTATAATCCGTTACTCAATAAGCACCAATGATCAGCTTAGAATGATCATTTGAACTGACCAATCAACTTGACATGTCTGCACTAAATCGTCTGTAACTTTTGCTTTAGTGCTCAAAATGATATGAATCCAACGCCCACGTTATGCTAGCGCAATTTTCTATATTGTGACAAAATTTCAGACTCAAATAGATACGACAAAACCTCCAAGTAACACAATCTATCTAGAACAGTGTCATGCCATGCATTATGCTTCACTTATAATCCATTACTCAATAAGCACCAATGATCAGCTTAAAATGATCATTTGAACTGACCAATCAACTTGACATGTTCACACTAAATCGTCTGTAACTTTTGATTCAAAGCTCAGAATGACATGAATCCAACGCCAACATTATGCTAGCTCAATTTTCTATATTGTGACAAAATTTCAGACTCAAATAGATACGACAAAGCCTCCATGTAAACCAATTTATCCCAAACTGCGTGATGCAATGCATTATGCTTCACTTATAAGCCTTTACTAAATGAGCACCAATGATCAGTTTAGAATCATCATTTGAACTGACCAATCAATTTGACATGTCTGAACTAAATCGTTTGTAACTTTTGATTTAAGCTCAGAATGACATAAATCCAACGCCCACGTTATGCTAGCTCAATTTCCTATATTATGACAATTTTTCAGACTCAAATAGATACGACAAGGCCTCCAAGTAAACCAATCTATCCAAAATTGCCTGATGCCATGTATTATGCTTAACTTATAAGCTGTTACTCAATAAGCACCGATGATCAGCTTAGAATGATGATTTGAACTGACCAATCAACTTGACATGTATGCACTAAATCGTTTGTAACTTTTGATTTAGTGCTCAAAATGACATGAATCCAACGCCCACGTTATGCTTGCTCAATTTTCTATATTGTGATAAAATTCCACAGTCAAATAGATACGACAAAGCCTCCATGTAAACCAATATATCCCAAACTGCGTGATGCAATGCATTATGCTTTACTTATAAGTCTTTACTAAACGAGCACCAATGATCAGTTTAGAATCATCATTTGAACTGACCAATCAATTTGACATGTCTGAACTAAATCGTTTGTAACTTTTGATTTAGAGCTCAGAATGACATAAATCCAACGCCCACGTTATGCTAGCTCAATTTCCTATATTATGACAATTTTTCAGACTCAAATAGATACGACAAGGCCTCCAAGTAAACCAATCTATCCAAAATTGCCTGATGCCATGTATTATGCTTAACTTATAAGCTGTTACTCAATAAGCACCGATTATCAGCTTAGAATGATGATTTGAACTGACCAATCAACTTGACATGTATGCACTAAATCGTTTGTAACTTTTGATTTAGTGCTCAAAATGACATGAATCCAACGCCCACGTTATGCTTGCTCAATTTTCTATATTGTGACAAAATTTCAGACTCAAATAGATACGACAAAGCCTCCATGTAAACCAATTTATCCCAAACTGCGTGATGCAATGCATTATGCTTTACTTATAAGCCTTTACTAAATGAGCACCAATGATCAGTTTAGAATCATCATTTGAACTGACCAATCAATTTGACATGTCTGAACTAAATCATTTGTAACTTTTGATTTAGAGCTCAAGAATGACATGAATCCAACGCCCACGTTATGCTAGCTCAATTTTCTATATTGTGACAAAATTTCAGACTCAAATAGATACGACATAGCCTCCAAGTAAACCAATCTATCCAAAACTGCGTGATGTCATGCATTATGTTTAACTTATAAGCCTTACTCAATAAGCACCAATGATCAGCTTAGAATGATCATTTGAACTGACCAATCAACTTGACATGTCCGCCCTAAATCGTGTGTAACTTTTGATTTAGTGCTCATAATGACATGAATCCAACGGCCACGTTATGCTAGCGCAATTTTCTATTGTGACAAAATTTCAGATCAAATAGATAAATACAAAGCCTCCATGTAAACCAATCTATCCAAAATGTGATGCAATGCATTATGCTTACTTATAAGTTACTAAATGAGCACCAATGATCAGCTTAGAATGAGCATTTGAACTGCCAATCAACTTGAAACGTCCGCACTAAATCGTTTGTAACTTTTGATTTAGTGCTCAGTATGACATGAATCCAAATCCCACGTTATGCTATCTCAATTTTCTATATTGTGACAAAATTTCAGACTCAAATAGATACGACAAAGCCTCCAAGTAAACCAATTTATCCAAAACTGCGTGATGCCATGCATTATGGTTAACTTATAAGCCGTTACTCAATAAGCACCAATGATCAGCTTAGAATCATCATTTGAACTGACCAATCAACTTGACATGTCTGAACTAAATCGTTTGTAACTTTTGATTTAGAGCTCAGAATGACATAAATCCAACGCCCACGTTATGCTAGCTCAATTTCCTATATTATGACAATTTTTCAGACTCAAATAGATATGACAAGGCCTCCAAGTAAACCAATCTTTCCAAAATTGCCTGATGCCATGTATTATGCTTAACTTATAAGCTGTTACTCAATAAGCACCGATGATCAGCTTAGAATGATCATTTGAACTGACCAATCAACTTGACATGTCAACTAAATCGTTTGTAACTTTTGATTTAGAGCTCAAATGACATGAATCCAACGCCCACGTTATGCTAGCTCAATTTTCTATATTGTGACAAAATTTTAGACTCAAATAGATACGACAAAGCCTCCAAGTAAACCAATCTATCCAAAACTGCGTGATGCCATGTATTATGCTTAACTTCTAAGCCGTTACTCAATAAGCACCAATGATGACCTTAGAATGATCATTTGAACTGACAAATCAACTTGACATGTCGGCACTAAATCGTCCGTAACTTTTGATTTAGAGCTCAGAATGACATGAATCCAACGCCCACGTTATGCTAGCTCAATTTTCTATATTGTGACAAAATTTCAGACTCAAATAGATACGACAAAGCCTCCAAGTAAACCAATCTATCCAAAACTGTGTGATGCCATGCATTATGGCTAATTTATAAGCAGTTACTCAATAAGCACCAATGATCATTAGAATGATCATTTGAACTGACCAATCAACTTGACATGTCCACTAAATCGTTTGTAACTTTTGATTTAGAGCTCAATGACATAAATCCAACGCATACGTTATGCTAGCTCAATTTTCTATATTATGACAAAATTTTCAGACTCAAATAGATACGACAAAGCCTCCAAGTAAACCAATCTATCCAAAATTGCGTGATGCCATGCATTATGCTTAACTTATAAGCCGTTACTCAATAAGCACCAATGATCAGCTTAGAATGATCATTTGAACTGACCAATCAACTTGACATGTATGCACTAAATCGTTTGTAACTTTTGATTTAGTGCTCAAAATGACATGAATCCAACGCCCACGTTATGCTAGCTCAATTTTCTATATTGTGACAAAATTTCAGACTCAAATAGATACGACAAAGCCTCCATGTAAACCAATTTATCCAAAACTGCGTGATGCCATGCGTTATGCTTAACTTATAAGCCGTTACTAAATAAGCAATAATGATCAGCTTAGAATGATCATTTGCACTGACCAATAAACTTGACATGTCCGCATTAAATCGTCTGTAACTTTTTATTTAGAGCTCATAATGACATGAATCCAACGCCCACGTTATGCTAGCTCAATTTTCTATATTATGACAATTTCAGACTCAAATAGATACGACAAAGCCTCCAAGTAAACCATTCTATCTAAAACTGCGTGATGCCATGCATTATGCTTCACTTATAAGCCGTTACTCAATAAGCACCAATGATCAGCTTAGAATGATCATTTGAACTGACCAATCAACTTGACATGTCCGCACTAAATCGTCAGTAACTTTGATTTAGTGCTCAGAATGACATGAATCCTACGCCCACGTTATGCTAGCTCAATTTCTATATTGTGACAAAATTTCAGACTCAAATAGATTCGACAAAGC
This sequence comes from Pugionium cornutum, assembly GCA_018901935.1. Taxonomy (NCBI): domain Eukaryota; kingdom Viridiplantae; phylum Streptophyta; class Magnoliopsida; order Brassicales; family Brassicaceae; genus Pugionium; species Pugionium cornutum. The sequence goes on along the minus strand of CM032165.1, from coordinate 13,459,791 downwards.
CTTCAAGTAAACCAATCTATCCAAACTGCGTGATGCCATGCATTATGCTTCACTTATAAGCCTTTACTCAATGAGCACCAATGATCAGCTTAGAATGATCATTTGAACTGACCAATCAACTTGACCTGTCCGCACTAAATCGTCTGTAACTTTTGATTTAGAGCTCAGAATGACATGAATCCAACGCCCACGTTATGCTAGCTCAATTTTCTATATTGTGACAAAATTTCAGACTCAAATAGATACGACAAAGCCTCCAAGTAAACCAATCTATCCTAAACTGCGTGATGCCATGCATTATGCTTCACTTATAAGTACTCAATGAGCACCAATGATCAGCTTAGAATGATCATTTGAACTTCCAATCAACTTGACATGTCCGCACTAAATCGTGTAACTTTTGATTTAGAGCTCAGAATGACATGAATCCAACGCCCACGTTATGCTAGCTCAATTTTCTATATGACAAAATTTTTCAGACTCAAATAGATAATGCATAAAGCCTCCAAGTAAACCAATCTATCCAAAACTGCGGATGCCATGCATTATGCTTCACTTATAAGCCTTTACTCAATGAGCACCAATGATCAGCTTAGAATGATCATTTGAACTGACCAATCAACTTGACATGTCCGCACTAAATCGTTCAGAACTTTGATTTAGAGCTCAGAATGACATGAATCCAACGCCCACGTTATGCTAGCTCAATTTTCTATATTGTGACAAAATTTCAGACTCAAATAGATACGACAAAGCCTCCAAGTAAACCAATCTATCCAAACTGTGTGATGCCATGCATTATGCTTCACTTATAAGCCTTTACTCAATAAGCACCAATGATCAGCTTAGAATGATCATTTGAACTGACCAATCAACTTGACATGTCCGCACTAAATCGCCGTAATTTTGATTTAGAGCTCAAATGACATGAATCCAACGCCCACGTTATGCTAGCTCAATTTTCTATATTATGACAAAATTTTTCAGACTCAAATAGATACGACAAAGCCTCCAAGTAATCCAATCTATCCAAACTGTGATGCCATGCATTATGCTTCACTTATAAGCCTTTACTCAATGAGCACCAATGATCAGCTTAGAATGATCATTTGAACTGACCAATCAACTTGACATGTCCGCACTAAATCATTCTAACTTTTGATTTAGAGCTCAATGACATGAATCCAACGCCACTATGCTAGCTCAATTTTCTATACTATGACAATTTTTCAGACTCAAATAGATACGATAAAGCCTCCAAGTAAACCAATCTATCCTAAACTGTGATGCCATGCATTATGCTTCACTTATAAGCCTTACTCAATGAGCACCAATGATCAGCTTAGAATGATCATTTGAACTGACCAATCAACTTGACATGTCCGCACTAAATCGTCTATAACTTTTGATTTAGAGCTCAGAATGACATGAATCCAACACCCCTAATGCTATGCTAGCTCAATTTTCTATATTGTGACAAAATTTCAGACTCAAATAGATACGATAAAGCCTCCAAGTAAACCAATCTATCCAAACAGTGATGCATTATGCTTTCACTTATAAGTTTTACTCAATGAGCACCAATGATCAGCTTAGAATGATCATTTGAACTGACCAATCAACTTGACATGTCCGCACTAAATCGTGTAACTTTTGATTTAGAGCTCGAATGACATGAATCCAACGCCCACGTTATGCTAGCTCAATTTTCTATACTATGACAAAATTTTCAGACTCAAATAGATACGAAAAAGCCTCCAAGTAAACCAATCTATCTAAACTGCGTGATGCCATGCATTATGCTTCACTTATAAGCCTTTACTCAATGAGCACCAATGATCAGCTTAGAATGATCATTTGAACTGACCAATCAACTTGACATGTCCGCACTAAATCGCTTCATAACTTTTGATTTAGAGCTCAGAATGACATGAATCCAACGCCCACGTTATGCTAGCTCAATTTTCTATATTGACAAAATTTTTCAGACTCAAATAGATACGACAAAGCCTCCAAGTAATCCAATCTATCCAAACTGCGTGATGCCATGCATTATGCTTCACTTATAAGTTTTTACTCAATGAGCACCAATGATCAGCTTAGAATGATCATTTGAACTGACCAATCAACTTGACATGTCCGCACTAAATCGCTAACTTTGATTTAGAGCTCAGAATGACATGAATCCAACGCCCACGTTATGCTAGCTCAATTTTCTATACTATGACAAAATTTTCAGACTCAAATAGATACGACAAAGCCTCCAAGTAAACCAATCTATCCAAACTGAGGATGCCATGCATTATGCTTCACTTATAAGTTTACTCAATGAGCACCAATGATCAGCTTAGAATGATCATTTGAACTGACCAATCTCCCGCACTAAATCGTCTGTAACTTTTGATTTAGAGCTCAGAATGACATGAATCCAACGCCCACGTTATGCTAGCTCAATTTTCTATACTATGACAATTTTTCAGACTCAAATAGATACGACAAAGCCTCCAAGTAAACCAATCTATCCAAAACTGCGTGATGCCATGCATTATGCTTCACTTATAAGCCTTTACTCAATGAGCACCAATGATCAGCTTAGAATGATCATTTGAACTGACCAATCAACTTGACATGTCCGCACTAAATCTCTGTAACTTTTGATTTAGAGCTCAGAATGACATGAATCCAACGCCCACGTTATGCTAGCTCAATTTTCTATATTGTGACAAAATTTCAGACTCAAATAGATACGATAAAGCCTTCAAGTAAACCAATCTATCCAAACTGCGTGATGCCATGCATTATGCTTCACTTATAAGTTTACTCAATGAGCACCAATGATCAGCTTAGAATGATCATTTGAACTGACCAATCAACTTGACATGTCACTAAATCGTCTTGTAACTTTTTATTTAGAGCTCAGAATGACATGAATCCAACGCCCACGTTATGCTAGCTCAATTTTCTATATTATGACAATTTCAGACTCAAATAGATACGACAAATCCTCCAAGTAAACCAACCTATCTAAAACTGCGTGATTCCATGCATTGTGCTTCACTTATAAGCCGGTACTCAATAAGCACCAATGATCAGCTTAGAATGATCATTTGAACTGTCCAATCAACTTGACAAGTCCGCACTAAATCGCCTGTAACTTTTGATTTAGAGCTCAGAATGACATAAATCCAACATCCACGTTATGCTAGCTCAATTTTCTATATTGTGACAAAATTTCAGACTGAAATAGATACGACAAAGCCTCCAAGTAAACCAATCTATCTAAAACTACGTGATGCCATGCATTATGCTTCACTTATATGCCGTTACTCAATAAGCACCAATGATCAGCTTAGAATGATCATTTGAACTGACCAATCAACTTGACATGTCAACTAAATCGTTTGTAACTTTTGATTTAGAGCTCAGAATGACATATGAATCCAACGCATACGTTATGCTAGCTCAATTTTCTATATTGTGACAAAATTTCAGACTCAAATAGATACGACAAAGCCTCCATGTAAACCAAATTTATCCAAAACTGCGTGATGCCATGCATTATGCTTAACTTATAAGCCTTTACTCAATGAGCACCAATGATCAGTTTAGAATCATCATTTGAACTGACCAATCAACTTGACATGTCTGAACTAAATCGTTTGTAACTTTTGATTTAGAGCTCAGAATGACATGAATCCAACGCCCATGTTATGCAAGCTCAATTTTCTATATTGTAACAACATTTTAGACTCAAATAGATACGACAAAGCCTTCAAGTAAACCAATCTATCCAAAACTGCGTGATGCCATTCATTATGCTTACTTATAAGCGTTACTCAATAAGCACCAATGATCAGCTTAGAATGATCATTTGAACTGTCCAATCAACTTGAAAAATTCGCACTAAATCGCCTCTAACTTTTTGATTTAGAGATCAGAATGACATGAATCCAACGCCAACATTATGCTAGCTCAATTTTGTATATTGTGACAAAATTTCAGACTCAAATAGATACAACAAAGCCTCCATGTAAACGAATTTATCCCAAACTGCGTGATGCCATGCATTATGCTTCACTTATAAGCCTTTACTCAATGAGCACAAATGATCAGCTTAGAATGATCATTTGAACTGACCAATCAATTTGACATGTCTGAACTAAATCGTTTGTAACTTCTGATTTAGAGCTCAGAATGACATAAATCCAATGCCCACGTTATGCTAGCTCAATTTCCTATATTATGACAATTTTTCAGACTCAAATAGATACGACAAGGCCTCCAAGTAAACCAATCTATCCAAAATTGCCTGATGCCATGTATTATGCTTGACTTATAAGCTGATACACAATAAGCACCGATGATCATCTTAGAATGATGATTTGAAATGACCAATCAACTTGACATGTATGCACTAAATCGTTTGTAACTTTTGATTTAGTGCTCAAAATGACATGAATCCAACGCCCACGTTATGCTTGCTCAATTTTCTATATTGTGACAAAATTTCAGACTCAAATAGATACGACAAAGCCTCCATGTAAACCAATTTATCCCAAACTGCGTGATGCAATGCATTATGCTTTACTTATAAGCCTTTACTAAATGAGCACCAATGATCAGTTTAGAATCATCATTTGAACTGACCAATCAATTTGACATGTCTGAACTAAATCATTTGTAACTTTTGATTTAGAGCTCAGAATGACATAAATCCAACGCCCACGTTATGCTAGCTCAATTTTCTATACTATGACAATTTTTCAGACTCAAATAGATACGACAAAGCCACCAAGTAAACCAAACTATCTAAAACTGCGTGATTCCATGCATTATGCTTAACTTATAAGCCGTTACTCAATAAGCACCAATGATCAGCTTAGAATGATCATTTGAACTGACCAATCAACTTGACATGTCCGCACTAAATCGTTTGTAACTTTTGATTTAGTGCTCAAAATGACATGAATCCAATGCCCACGTTATGGTTGCTCAACTTTCTATATTGTGACAAAATTTTAGACTCAAATAGATACGACAAAGCCTCCATGTAAACCAATTTATCCCAAACTGCGTGATGCATGCATTATGCTTTACTTATAAGCCTTTACTAAATGAGCACCAATGATCAGTTTAGAATCATCATTTGAACTGACCAATCAATTTGACATGTCTGAACTAAATCATTTGTAACTTTTGATTTAGAGCTCAGAATGACATAAATCCAACGCCCACGTTATGCTAGCTCAATTTTCTATACTATGACAATTTTTCAGACTCAAATAGATACGACAAAGCCACCAAATAAACCAAACTATCTAAAACTGCGTGATTTCATGCATTATGCTTAACTTATAAGCCGTTACTCAATAAGCACCAATGATCAGCTTAGAATCATCATTTGAACTGACCAATCAACTTGACATGTCTGAACTAAATCGTTTGTAACTTTTGATTTAGAGCTCAGAATGACATAAATCCAACGCCCACGTTATGCTAGCTCAATTTTCTATATTGTGACAAAATATTAGACTTGAATAGATACGACAAAGCCTTCAAGTAAACCAATCTATCCAAAACTGCGTGATGCAATGCATTATGCTCACTTATAAGCCGTTACTTAATAAGCACCAATGATCAACTTAGAATGATCATTTGAACTGTCCAATCAACTTGAAAATTCTGCACTAAATCACCTGTAACTTTTCATTTAGACCTCAAAATGACATGAATCCAACGCCAACGTTATGCTAGCTCAATTTTCTATATTGTGACAAAATTTTGGACTCAAATAGATACGACAAAGCCTCCAAGTAAACCAATCTTTCCAAAACTGCGTGATGCCATCCATTATGCTTAACTTATAAGCCTTTACTCAATAGCACCAATGATCAGCTTAGAATGATCATTTGAACTGACCAATCAACTTGACATGTCGAACTAAATCGTTTGTAACTTTTGATTTAGTGCTCAAAATGACATGAATCCAACGCCGTTATGCTAGCTCAATTTTCTATATTGTGACAATTTTCAGACTCAAATAGATACGACAAAGCCTCCAAGTAAACCAATCTATCAAACGTGATGCCATGCATTATGCTTAACTTATAAGCCGTTACTCAATAAGCACCAATGATCAGCTTAGAATGATCATTTAAACTGACCAATCAACTTGACATGTATGCACTAAATCATTTGTAACTTTTGATTTAGAGCTCAGAATGACATAAATCCAACGCATACGTTATGCTAGCTCAATTTTCTATATTGTGACAAAATTTCAGACTCAAATAGATACGACAAAGCCTCCATGTAAACCAATTTATCCCAAACTGCGTGATGCAATGCATTATGCTTTACTTATAAGCCTTTACTAAATGAGCACCAATGATCAGTTTAGAATCATCATTTGAACTGACCAATCAATTTGACATGTCTGAACTAAATCATTTGTAACTTTTGATTTAGAGCTCAGAATGACATAAATCCAACGCCCACGTTATGCTAGCTCAATTTCCTATATTATGACAATTTTTCAGACTCAAATAGATACGACAAGGCCTCCAAGTAAACCAATCTATCCAAAATTGCCTGATGCCATGTATTATGCTTAACTTATAAGCCGTTACTCAATAAGCACCAATGATCAGCTTAGAATGATCATTTGAACTGACCAATCAACTTGACATGTCCGCACTAAATCGTCTGTAACTTTTGATTTAGAGCTCAGAATGACATGAATCCAACGCCCACGTTATGCTAGCTCAATTTTCTATACTATGACAAAATTTCAGACTCAAATAGATAATGAAAGCCTCCAAGTAATCCAATCTATCCAAAACTGATGATGCCATGCATTATGCTTCACTTATAAGCCTTTACTCAATGAGCACCAATGATCAGCTTAGAATGATCATTTGAACTGACCAATCAACTTGACATGTCCGCACTAAATCGTCTGTAACTTTTGATTTAGAGCTCAGAATGACATGAATCCAACGCCACGTTATGCTAGCTCAATTTTCTATATTGTGACAAAATTTCAGACTCAAATAGATACTGACAAAGCCTCCAAAGTAAACCAATCTATCCAAAAATGCGTGATTCCATGCATTATGCTCATTTATAAGCCGTTACTCAATAAGCACCAATGATCAGCTTAGAATGATCATTTGAACTGTCCAATCAACTTGAAACTCTAACTTTTTGATTTAGAGATCTGAATGACATGAATCCAACGCCAACATTATGCTAGCTCAATTTTCTATATTGTGACAAAATTTCAGACTCAAATAGATACAACAAAGCCTCCATGTAAACCAATTTATCCCAAACTGCGTGATGCCATGCATTATGCTTCACTTATAAGCCCTTACTCAATGAGCACAAATGATCAGCTTAGAATGATCATTTGAACTGACCAATTAACTTGACATGTCCGAACTAAATCATTTTGTAACTTTTGATTTAGAGCTCAGAATGACATAAATCCAGCCCACGTTATGCTAGCTCAATTTTCTATATTATGACAATTTTCAGACTCAAATAGATACGACAAAGCCTCCAAGTAAACCAATCTATCCAAAATTGCGTGATGCCATGCATTATGCTTAACTTATAAGCCGTTACTCAATAGCACCAATGATCAGCTTAGAATGATCATTTGAACTGACCAATCAACTTGACATATGTGAACTAAATCGTTTGTAACTTTTGATTTAGAGCTCAGAATGACATAAACGCCATACGTTATGCTTGCTCAATTTTCTATATTGTGACAAAATTTCAGACTCAAATAGATACGACAAAGCCTCCATGTAAACCAATTTATCCCAAACTGCGTGATGCAATGCATTATGCTTTACTTATAAGTCTTTACTAAATGAGCACCAATGATCAGTTTAGAATCATCATTTCAACAGACCAATCAATTTGACATGTATGAACTAAATCGTTTGTAACTTTTGATTTAGATACAGAATGACATAAATCCAACGCCCACGTTATGCTAGCTCAATTTCCTATATTATGACAATTTTTCAGACTCAAATAGATACGACAACGCCTCCAAGTAAACCAATCTATCCAAACTTGCGTGATGCCATGCATTATGCTTCACTTATAAGCCTTTACTCAATGAGCACCAATGATCAGCTTAGAATGATCATTTGAACTGACCAATCAACTTGATATGTCCGCACTAAATCGCCGTAACTTTTGATTTAGAGCTCAGAATGACATGAATCCAACCCTAATGCTATGCTAGCTCAATTTTCTTATACTATGACAATTTTTCAGACTCAAATAGACACGACAAAGTCTACAAGTGATCCAATCTATCCGAAACTGGGAGATGCCATGCATTATGCTTAACTTATAAACCGTTACTCAATAAGCACCAATGATCAGCTTAGAATGATCATTTGAACTTTCCAATCAACTTGACATGTCCGCATCGTTTGTAACTTTTGATTTAGTGCTCAGAATGACATTAATCCAACGCCCACGTTATGCTAGCTCAATTTTCTATATTGTGACAAAATTTCAGACTCAAATAGATATGACAAAGCCTCCAAGTAAACCAATCTATCTAAAACTGCGTGATGCCATGCATTATGCTTAACTTATAAGCCGTTACTCAATAAGCACCAATGATCAGCTTAGAATGATCATTTGAACTGACCAATCAACTTGACATGTCTGCACTAAATCGTTTGTAACTTTTGATTTAGTGCTCAAAATGACATGAATCAACATACGTTATGCTAGCTCAATTTTCTATATTGTGACAAAATTTCAGACTCAAATAGATCGACAAAGCCTCCAAGTAAACCAATCTATCTAAAAACGTGATGCCATGCATTATGCTTAACTTATAAGCTTTACTCAATAAGCACCAATGATCAGCTTAGAATGATCATTTGAACTGACCAATCAACTTGACATGTCTGAACTAAATCGTTTGTAACTTTTGATTTAGAGCTCAGAATGACATGAATCCAACGCCCGTTATGCTAGCTCATTTTCTATATTATGACAAAATTTTCAGACTCAAATAGATACGACAAAGGCCTCCATGTAAACCAATCTATCCAAAATTGCGTGATGCATGCATTATGCTTAACTTATAAGCCTTTACTAAATGAGCACCAATGATCAGTTTAGAATGATCATTTGAACTGACCAATCAACTTGACATGTCTGAACTAAATCGTTTGTAACTTTTGATTTAGTGCTCAAAATGACATGAATCAGCATACGTTATGCTAGCTCAATTTTCTATATTGTGACAAAATTTCAGACTCAAATAGATCGACAAAGCCTCCAAGTAAACCAATCTATCCAAACTGGTGATGCCATGCATTATGCTTCACTTATAAGCCTTTACTCAATGAGCACCAATGATCAGCTTAGAATGATCATTTGAACTGACCAATAAACTTGACATGTCCGCGTCGTCTGTAACTTTTGATTTAGTGCTCAGAATGACATTAATCAAACGCCCACGTTATGCTAGCTCAATTTTCTATATTGTGACAAAATTTCAGACTCAAATAGATACGACAAAGCCTCCAAGTAAACCAATCTATCAAAAACTGCATGGTGCCATGCATTTTTCTTAACTTATAAGCTGTTACTCAATAACCACCAATGATCAGGTTAGAATGATCATTTGCACTGACCAATCAACTTGACATGTCCGCACTAAATCGTCTGTAACTTTTGATTTAGTGCTCAGAATGACATGAATCCAACGCCCACGTTATGCTAGCTCAATTTTCTATATTGTGAAAAAATTTCAGACTCAAATAGATACGACAAAGCCTCCAAGTAAACCAATTCATCCCAAAATGCGTGATGCCATGCATTATGCTTCACTTATAAGCCGTTACTCAATAAGCACCAATGATCAGCTTAGAATGATCATTTGAAATAACTAATCAACCTGACATGCCCGCACTAAATCGCTGTAACTTTTTGATTTAGAGCTCAGAATGACATGAATCCAACGCCCACGTTATGCTAGCTCAATTTTCTATATTGTGACAAAAATTTCAGACTCAAATAGATACGACAAAGCCTCCAAGTAAACCAATCTATCCAAAACTCCGTGATACCATGCATTATGCTTAACTTATAAGCGGTTACTCAATAAGCACCAATGATCAACTTAGAATGATCATTTGCACAGACCAATCAACTTGATATGTCCGCACTAAATCGTCCGTAACTTTTGATTTAGTGCTCAGAATGACATGAATCCAACGCCCACGTTATGATAGCTCAATTTTCTATACTATGACAATTTTTCAGACTCAAATAAATATGACAAAGCCTCCAAGTAAACCAATCTATCTAAAAATGCGTGATGCTATGCATTATGCTTCACTTATAAGCCGTTACTCAATAAGCACCAATGATCAGCTTAGAATGATCATTTGAACTGTCCAATCAACTTGACATGTCACTAAATCGTTTGTAACTTTTGATTTAGAGCTCAGAATGACATGAATCCAACGCACGTTATGCTAGCTCAATTTTCTATATTGACAATTTCAGACTCAAATAGATACGACAAAACCTCCAAGTAAACCAATCTATCCCAAAACTGATGCCATGCATTATGCCTTAACTTATAAGCCTTTACTCAATAAGCACCAATGATCAGCTTAGAATGATCATTTGAACTGACCAATCAACTTGACATGTATGCACTAAATCTTTGTAACTTTTGATTTAGTGCTCAGAATAACATGAATCCAACACGTTATGCTAGCTCAATTTTCTATATTGTGACAAAATTGCAGACTGAAATAGATACGACAAAGCCTCCAAGTAAACCAACCTATCTAAAACTGCGTGATGCCATGCATTATGCTTCACTTATAAGCCGTTACTCAATAAGCACCAATGATCAGCTTAGAATGATCATTTGAACTGTCCAATCGACTTGAAAAATTCGCACTAACTCGCCGCTAACTTTTTGATTTAGAGATCAGAATGACATGAATCAACGCCAACATTATGCTAGCTCAATTTTCTATATTGTGACAAAATTTCAGACTCAAATAGATATGACAAAGCCTCCAAGTAAACCAATCTATCCAAACTGCGGTGATGCCATGCATTATGCTTACTTATAAGCCTTTACTCAATAAGCACCAATGATCAGCTTAGAATGATCATTTGAACTGTCCAATCAACTTGAAAAATTCGCAATAAATCGCTTCTAACTTTTTGATTTAGAGATCAGAATGACATGAATCCAAGCCAACATTATGCTAGCTCAATTTTCTATATTGTGACAAAATTTCAGACTCAAATAGATACGACTAAGCCTCCAAGTAAACCAATCTATCCAAAACTGCGTGATGCCATGCATTATGGTTAACTTATAAGCCATTACTCAATAAGCACCAATGATCAGCTTGGAATGGACAATTGAACTAACCAATTAACTTGACATGTATGAACTAAATCGTTTGTAACTTTTGATTTAGAGCTCAGAATGACATGAATCCAAGCACGTTATGCTAGCTCAATTTTCTATATTGTGACAATTTCAGACTCAAATAGATACGAAACCTCCAAGTAAACCAATCTATCCAAAACTGCGTGATGCCATGCATTATGCTTAACTTATAAGCCGTTACTCAATAAGCACCAATGATCAGCTTAGAATGATCATTTGAACTGACCAATCAACTTGACATGTATCACTAAATCGTTTGTAACTTTTGATTTAGAGCTCAAATGACATGAATCCAACATACGTTATGCTAGCTCAATTTTCTATATTGTGACAAAATTTCAGACTCAAATAGATACGACAAAGCCTCCATGTAAACCAATCTATCCAAAACTGCGTGATGCCATGCATTATGCTTCACTTATAAGCCTTTACTCAATAAGCACCAATGATCAGCTTAAAATGATCATTTGAACTGTCCAATCAACTTGACATGTCCTCATCGTTTGTAACTTTTGATTTAGAGCTCAGAATGACATGAATCCAACGCCCACGTTATGCTAGCTCAATTTTCTATATTGTGACAAAATTTCAGACTCAAATAGATACGACATAGCCTCCAAGTAAACCAATCTATCCAAAACTGCGTGATGCCATGCATTATGTTTAACTTATAAGCCGTACTCAATAAGAACCAATGATCAGCTTAGAAAGATCATTTGAACTTACCAATCAACTTGACATGTCCTCGTTAAATCGTCAGTAACTTTTGATTTAGAGCTCAGAATAACATAAATCCAACGCCCACGTTATGCTAGCTCAATTTCCTATATTATGAAAAAATTTCAGACTCAAATTGATATGAAAAAGCCTCCAAGTAAATCAATCTATCCAAAACTGCGTGATGCCATGCATTATGCTTCAATTATAAGCAGTTATTCAATAAGCACCAATGATCAGCTTAGAATGATCATTTGAACTGACCAATCAACTTGACATGTCCTCATTAAATCGTCTGTAACTTTTGATTTAGAGCTCAAAATGACATGAATCCAATGCCCACGTTATGATAGCTTAATTTTCTATATTGTCACAAAATTTTAGACTCAATAAGATATGACAAAGCCTCCAAGTAAACCCATCTATCCAAAACTGCGTGATGCCATGCATTATGCTTCAGTTATAAGCCGTTACTCAATAAGCACCAATGATCAGCTTAGAATGATCATTTGAACTATCCAATCAACTTGAGATGTCCGCACTAAATCGTCTGTAATTTTTGATTTAGTGCTCAGAATGACATGACTCCAACGACCACATTATGCTAGCTCAATGTTTTATATTGTGACAAAATTTCAGACTCAAATAGATACGAAAAAGCCTCCAAGTAAATCAATCTATCCAAAACTGCGTGATGCCATTCATTATGCTTCACTTATAAGCAGTTATTCATTAAACACCAATGATCAGCTTAGAATGATCATTTGAACTGACCAATCAACTTGACTTGTCCTCATTAAATAGTCTGTAACTTTTGATTTAGAGCTCAAAATGACATGAATCCAATGCCCATGTTATGATAGCTCAATTTTCTATATTGTCACAAAATTTCAGACTCAATTAGATATGACATAGCCTCCAAGTAAACCCATCTATCCAAAACTGCGTGATGCCATGCATTATGCTTCACTTATAAGTCGTTACTCAATAAGCACCAGTGATCAGCTTAAAATGATCATTTGAACTGTCCAATCAACTTGACATGTCCGCACTAAATCGTCTCTAACATTTGATTTAGTGCTCAGAAAGACATGAATCCAACGCCCACGTTATGCTAGCTCAATTTTCTATATTGTGACAAAATTTCAGACTCAAATAGATAAGACAAAGCCTCCAAGTAAACCACTTTATCCAAAACTGTGTAATGCCATGCATTATGCTTAACTTATAAAACGTTACTCAATAAGCACCAATGATCAGCTTAGAATGATGATTTGAACTGACCAATCAACTTGACATGTCCGCACTAAATCGTCTGTAACTTTTGATTCAGAGCTCAGAATGACATGAATCCAACGCCCACGTTATGGTAGCTCAGTTTTATGTACTATGACAATTTTTGAGACTCAAATAGATAAGACAAAGCCTCCAAGTGATCCGATCTATCCAAAACTGAGAGTTTCCAGGCATTATGCTTCACTTATAAGCCTTTACTCAATAAGAACCAATGATCAGCTTAGAATGATCGTTTGAACTGACCAATAACCTTGACATGTCCGCACTAAATCGTCCGTAACTTTTGATTTAGACCTCACAATGACATGAATCCAACGCCCACATTATGGTATCTCAATTTTTTTATACTACGAAAAAATTTCTGTCTCAAATATATACGACAAAGCCTCCAAGAAATCCAATCATTCCCAACCTGCGTGATGCCATGCATTATGCTTCACATTTAAGGCTTTACTCAATAAGCACAAATGAATATCTTAGAATGATCATTTGAACTGACCAATAACCTTGACATGACCACATTAAACCGTCCGTAGCTTTTGATTTAGTGCTCAGAATGACATGAATCCAACGACCATATTTTGCTAGCTCAATGTTTTATATTGTGACAAAATTTCAGACTCAAATAGATACGAAAAAAGCCTCCAAGTAAATCAATCTATCCAAAACTGCGTGATGCCATGCATTAGGCTTCACTTATAAGTATTTATTCAATAAGCACCAATGATCAGCTTAGAATGATCATTTGAACTGACCAATCAACTTGACTTGTCCTCATTAAATCGTCTGTAACTTTTGATTTAGAGCTCAAAATGACATGAATCCAATGCGCACATTATGATAGTTCAATTTTCTATATTGTCACAAAATTTCAGACTCAATTAGATATGACAAAGCCTCAAGTAAACCCATCTATCCAAAACTGCGTGACGCCATGCATTATGCTTCACTTATAAGCAGTTATTCAATAAGCACCCATGATCACCTTAGAATGATCATTTGAACTGACCAATCAACTTGACTTGTCCTCATTAAATTGTGTGTAACTTTTGATTTAGAGCTCAAAATGACATGAATCCAATGCCCACGTTATGATAGCTCAATTTTCTATATTGTCACAAAATTTCAAACTCAATTAGATATGATAAAGCCTCAAGTAAACCCATCTATCCAAAACTGTGTGATGCCATGCATTATGCTTCACTTATAAGCCGTTACTCAATAAGCACCAGTGATGAGCTTAGAATGATCATTTGAACTGTCCGCACTAAATTGTCTGTAACTTTTGGTTTAGTGCTCAGAATGACATGAATCCAAAGCCCACGTTATGCTAGCTCAATTTTTTATATTGTGACCAAATTTCAGACTCAAATGGATACGACAAAGCCTCCAAGTAAACCACTTTATCCAAAACTGTGTGATGCCATGCATTATACTTCACTTATAAGCCTTTACTCAATAATAACCATTGATCAGCTTAGAATGATCGTTTGAACTGACAAATAACCTTGACATGTCAGCACTAAATCATCCGTAACTTTTGATTTAGACCTTACAATGACATGAATCCAACGCCCACATTATGGTATCTCAATTTTTTATATTGTGACAAAATTTCAGACTCAAATAGATACGATAAAAGCCTCCAAGTAAACCAATCTATCCCAAACTGTGATGCCATGCATTATGCTTCACTTATAAGTTACTCAACAAGCACCAATGATCAGCTTAGAATGATCATTTGAACTGACCAATCAACTTGACATGTCCGCACTAAATCGTCTGTAACTTTTGAATTTAGACCTCACAATGACATGAATCCAATGCCCACGTGATGCTATGTAAATTTTCAATATTGTGACAATTTTTCAGACTGAAATAGATTCTACAAAGCCACCAAGTAATCCAATATATCCCGAAATGCGTGATGCCATGCATTATGCTTTACTTATAAGCCTTTACTCAATGAGCACTAACGATTAGCTTAGAATGATCATTTGAACTGAGCAATCACCTTGACATGTCCACTAAATCATCCGTAACTTTTGATTTAGAGCTCAGAATGACATGAATCCAATGCCCACGTTATTCTAGCTAAATTTTCTATATTCCGACCAAATTTTAGAATCAAATAGATACAACAAAGCATGCAAGTAATCCAATCTATCCAAAACTGCGTGATGCCATGCATTATGCTTCACTTATAAGCATTACTCAATAAGCACCAATGATCAGCTTAGAATGATCATTTGAACTGACCAATCAACTTGACATGTCCTCATTAAATCGTCGTAACTTTTGATTTAGAGCTCAAAATGACATGAATCCAGCCCACATTATGCTAGCTCAATTTTCTATATTGTCACAAAATTTCAGACTCAATAGATATGACAAAGCCTCCAAGTAAACCCAATCTATAAACTGCGTGATGCCATGCATTATGCTTCACTTATAAGTTTACTCAATAAGCACCAATGATCAGCTTAGAATGATCATTTGAACTGACCAATCAACTTGACATGTCCGCACTAAATCGTCTGTAACTTTTGATTTAGTGCTCAAAATGACATGAATCCAACGCCCACGTTATGCTAGCTCAATTTTCTATATTGTGACAAAATTTCAGACTCAAATATATACGACATAGCCTCCAAGTAAACCAATCTATACAAAACTGCGTTATGCCATGAATTATGTTTAACTTATAAGCCATACTCAATAAGAACCAATGATCAGCTTAGAATGATCATTTGGACTGACTAATCAACTTGACATGTCCGCCCTAAATCGTGTGTAACTTTTGATTTAGTGCTCATAATGACATGAATCCAACGGCCACGTTATGCTAGCGCAATTTTCTATTGTGACAAAATTTCAGATCAAATCGATACGACAAAGCCTCCAAGTAAACCAACCTATCTAAAACTGCGTGATGCCATGCATTATGCTTCACTTATAAGCCTTTACTCAATGAGCACCAATGATCAGCTTAGAATGATCATTTGAACTGACCAATCAACTTGACATGTCCGCACTAAATCGCTGTAACTTTTTGATTTAGAGCTCAGAATGACATGAATCCAACGCCTAATGTTATGCTAGCTCAATTTTCTATATTGTGACAAAATTTCAGACTCAAATAGATACGACAAAGCCTCCAAGTAAACCAATCTATCCAAAACTGCGTGATGCCATGCATTATGCTTCACTTATAAGCCTTTACTCAATGAGCACCAATGATCAGCTTAGAATGATCATTTGAACTGACCAATCAACTTGACATGTCCGCACTAAATCGTCCGTAACTTTTGATTTAGAGCTCATAATGACATGAATCCAACGCCCACGTTATGCTAGCTCAATTTTCTATATTGTGACAAAATTTCAGACTCAAATAGATACAAAAAGCCCAAGTAAACCAATCTATCTAAAACTGCGTGATGCCATGCATTATGCTTCACTTATAAGCCTTACTCAATGAGCACCAATGATCAGCTTAGAATGATCATTTGAACTGACCAATCAACTTGACATGTCCGCACTAAATCGTCTGTAACTTTTGATTTAGAGCTCAGAATGACATGAATCCAACGCCCACGTTATGCTAGCTCAATTTTCTATATTGTGACAAAATTTCAGACTCAAATAGATACGATAAAAGCCTCCAAGTAAACCAATCTATCCCAAACTGTGATGCCATGCATTATGCTTCACTTATAAGTTACTCAACAAGCACCAATGATCAGCTTAGAATGATCATTTGAACTGACCAATCAACTTGACATGTCCGCACTAAATCGTCTGTAACTTTTGATTTAGAGCTCAGAATGACATGAATCCAACGCCCACGTTATGCTAGCTCAATTTTCTATATTGTGACAAAATTTCAGACTCAAATAGATACGACAAAGCCTCCAAGTAAAAAATCTATCTAAAACTGCGTGATGCCATGCATTATGCTTCACTTATAAGCCTTTACTCAATAAGCACCAATGATCAGCTTAGAATGATCATTTGAACTGACCAATCAACTTGACATGTCCGCACTAAATCGTTTGTAACTTTTGATTTAGACCTCAGAATGACATGAATCCAACGCCCAATGCTATGCTAGCTCAATTTTCTATACTATGACAAAATTTTTCAGACTCAAATAGATACGACAAAGCCTCCAAGTAAACCAATCTATCCAAACGGATGCCCATGCATTATGCTTCACTTATAAGCCTTTACTCAATGAGCACCAATGATCAGCTTAGAATGATCATTTGAACTGACCAATCAACTTGACATGTCCGCACTAAATCGTCTAACTTTTGATTTAGAGCTCAGAATGACATGAATCCAACGCCCACGTTATGCTAGCTCAATTTTCTATACTATGACAAAATTTTCAGACTCAAATAGATAATGATAAAGCCTCCAAGTAAACCAATCTATCCTAAAACTGCGTGATGCCATGCATTATGCTTCACTTATAAGCCTTTACTCAATGAGCACCAATGATCAGCTTAGAATGATCATTTGAACTGACCAATCAACTTGACATGTCCGCACTAAATCGTCTGTAACTTTTGATTTAGAGCTCAGAATGACATGAATCCAACGCCCACGTTATGCTAGCTCAATTTTCTATACTATGACAAAATTTCAGACTCAAATAGATAATGAAAGCCTCCAAGTAATCCAATCTATCCAAAACTGATGATGCCATGCATTATGCTTCACTTATAAGCCTTTACTCAATGAGCACCAATGATCAGCTTAGAATGATCATTTGAACTGACCAATCAACTTGACATGTCCGCACTAAATCGTCTGTAACTTTTGATTTAGAGCTCAGAATGACATGAATCCAACGCCACGTTATGCTAGCTCAATTTTCTATATTGTGACAAAATTTCAGACTCAAATAGATACTGACAAAGCCTCCAAGTAAACCAATCTATCCTAAAAACTGCGTGATGCCATGCATTATGCTTCACTTATAAGCCTTTACTCAATGAGCACCAATGATCAGCTTAGAATGATCATTTGAACTGACCAATCAACTTGACATGTCCGCACTAAATCGTCTCGTAACTTTTGATTTAGAGCTCAGAATGACATGAATCCAACGCCTAATGCTATGCTAGCTCAATTTTCATATTGTGACAAAATTTCAGACTCAAATAGATACGACAAAGCCTCCAAGTAAACCAATCTATCCAAACTGCGGATGCCATGCATTATGCTTCTTCACTTATAAGCCTTTACTCAATGAGCACCAATGATCAGCTTAGAATGATCATTTGAACTGACCAATCAACTTGACATGTCCGCACTAAATCGTCTGTAACTTTTGATTTAGAGCTCAGAATGACATGAATCCAACGCCCACGTTATGCTAGCTCAATTTTCTATACTATGACAATTTTCAGACTCAAATAGATAACAAAGCCTCAAGTAAACCAATCTATCCAAACTGCGTGATGCCATGCATTATGCTTCACTTATAAGCCTTTACTCAATAAGCACCAATGATCAGCTTAGAATGATCATTTGAACTGACCAATCAACTTGACATGTCCGCACTAAATCGTCTGTAACTTTTGATTTAGAGCTCAGAATGACATGAATCCAACGCCCACGTTATGCTAGCTCAATTTTCTATACTATGACAATTTTTCAGACTCAAATAGATACGACAAAGCCTCCAAGTAAACCAATCTATCTAAACTGCGTGATGCCATGCATTATGCTTCACTTATAAGCCTTTACTCAATGAGCACCAATGATCAGCTTAGAATGATCATTTGAACTGACCAATCAACTTGACATGTCCGCACTAAATCGTCAGTAACTTTTGATTTAGAGCTCAGAATGACATGAATCCAACGCCCACTTATGCTAGCTCAATTTTCTATACTATGACAATTTTTCAGACTCAAATAGATAATGACAAAGCCTCCAAGTAAAACCAATCTATCTAAACTGCGTGATGCCATGCATTATGCTTCACTTATAAGCCTTTACTCAATGAGCACCAATGATCAGCTTAGAATGATCATTTGAACTGACCAATCAACTTGACATGTCCGCACTAAATCGTGTAACTTTTGATTTAGTGCTCAGAATGACATGAATCCAACGCCCACGCTATGCTAGCTCAATTTTCTATATTATGACAAAATTTCAGACTCAAATAGATAATAAAGCCTCCAAGTAAACCAATCTATCCAAACTGCGTGATGCCATGCATTATGCTTCACTTATAAGCCTTTACTCAATGAGCACCAATGATCAGCTTAGAATGATCATTTGAACTGACAATCAACTTGACATGTCCGCACTAAATCGTCTGTAACTTTTGATTTAGAGCTCAATGACATGAATCCAACGCCCACGTTATGCTAGCTCAATTTTCTATATTGTGACAAAATTTCAGACTCAAATAGATACGACAAAGCCTCCAAGTAAACCAATCTATCCTAAACTGCGTGATGCCATGCATTATGCTTCACTTATAAGTACTCAATGAGCACCAATGATCAGCTTAGAATGATCATTTGAACTTCCAATCAACTTGACATGTCCGCACTAAATCGTGTAACTTTTGATTTAGAGCTCAGAATGACATGAATCCAACGCCCACGTTATGCTAGCTCAATTTTCTATATGACAAAATTTTTCAGACTCAAATAGATAATGCATAAAGCCTCCAAGTAAACCAATCTATCCAAAACTGCGGATGCCATGCATTATGCTTCACTTATAAGCCTTTACTCAATGAGCACCAATGATCAGCTTAGAATGATCATTTGAACTGACCAATCAACTTGACATGTCCGCACTAAATCGTTCAGAACTTTGATTTAGAGCTCAGAATGACATGAATCCAACGCCCACGTTATGCTAGCTCAATTTTCTATATTGTGACAAAATTTCAGACTCAAATAGATACGACAAAGCCTCCAAGTAAACCAATCTATCCAAACTGTGTGATGCCATGCATTATGCTTCACTTATAAGCCTTTACTCAATAAGCACCAATGATCAGCTTAGAATGATCATTTGAACTGACCAATCAACTTGACATGTCCGCACTAAATCGCCGTAATTTTGATTTAGAGCTCAAATGACATGAATCCAACGCCCACGTTATGCTAGCTCAATTTTCTATATTATGACAAAATTTTTCAGACTCAAATAGATACGACAAAGCCTCCAAGTAATCCAATCTATCCAAACTGTGATGCCATGCATTATGCTTCACTTATAAGCCTTTACTCAATGAGCACCAATGATCAGCTTAGAATGATCATTTGAACTGACCAATCAACTTGACATGTCCGCACTAAATCATTCTAACTTTTGATTTAGAGCTCAATGACATGAATCCAACGCCACTATGCTAGCTCAATTTTCTATACTATGACAATTTTTCAGACTCAAATAGATACGATAAAGCCTCCAAGTAAACCAATCTATCCTAAACTGTGATGCCATGCATTATGCTTCACTTATAAGCCTTACTCAATGAGCACCAATGATCAGCTTAGAATGATCATTTGAACTGACCAATCAACTTGACATGTCCGCACTAAATCGTCTATAACTTTTGATTTAGAGCTCAGAATGACATGAATCCAACACCCCTAATGCTATGCTAGCTCAATTTTCTATATTGTGACAAAATTTCAGACTCAAATAGATACGATAAAGCCTCCAAGTAAACCAATCTATCCAAACAGTGATGCATTATGCTTTCACTTATAAGTTTTACTCAATGAGCACCAATGATCAGCTTAGAATGATCATTTGAACTGACCAATCAACTTGACATGTCCGCACTAAATCGTGTAACTTTTGATTTAGAGCTCGAATGACATGAATCCAACGCCCACGTTATGCTAGCTCAATTTTCTATACTATGACAAAATTTTCAGACTCAAATAGATACGAAAAAGCCTCCAAGTAAACCAATCTATCTAAACTGCGTGATGCCATGCATTATGCTTCACTTATAAGCCTTTACTCAAT
Organism: Pugionium cornutum; assembly: GCA_018901935.1. Taxonomy (NCBI): domain Eukaryota; kingdom Viridiplantae; phylum Streptophyta; class Magnoliopsida; order Brassicales; family Brassicaceae; genus Pugionium; species Pugionium cornutum. Next base: position 13,438,283 of record CM032165.1, on the reverse strand, counting down.
GAGCACCAATGATCAGCTTAGAATGATCATTTGAACTGACCAATCAACTTGACATGTCCGCACTAAATCGCTTCATAACTTTTGATTTAGAGCTCAGAATGACATGAATCCAACGCCCACGTTATGCTAGCTCAATTTTCTATATTGACAAAATTTTTCAGACTCAAATAGATACGACAAAGCCTCCAAGTAATCCAATCTATCCAAACTGCGTGATGCCATGCATTATGCTTCACTTATAAGTTTTTACTCAATGAGCACCAATGATCAGCTTAGAATGATCATTTGAACTGACCAATCAACTTGACATGTCCGCACTAAATCGCTAACTTTGATTTAGAGCTCAGAATGACATGAATCCAACGCCCACGTTATGCTAGCTCAATTTTCTATACTATGACAAAATTTTCAGACTCAAATAGATACGACAAAGCCTCCAAGTAAACCAATCTATCCAAACTGAGGATGCCATGCATTATGCTTCACTTATAAGTTTACTCAATGAGCACCAATGATCAGCTTAGAATGATCATTTGAACTGACCAATCTCCCGCACTAAATCGTCTGTAACTTTTGATTTAGAGCTCAGAATGACATGAATCCAACGCCCACGTTATGCTAGCTCAATTTTCTATACTATGACAATTTTTCAGACTCAAATAGATACGACAAAGCCTCCAAGTAAACCAATCTATCCAAAACTGCGTGATGCCATGCATTATGCTTCACTTATAAGCCTTTACTCAATGAGCACCAATGATCAGCTTAGAATGATCATTTGAACTGACCAATCAACTTGACATGTCCGCACTAAATCTCTGTAACTTTTGATTTAGAGCTCGAATGACATGAATCCAACGCCCACGTTATGCTAGCTCAATTTTCTATATTGTGACAAAATTTCAGACTCAAATAGATACGATAAAGCCTTCAAGTAAACCAATCTATCCAAACTGCGTGATGCCATGCATTATGCTTCACTTATAAGTTTACTCAATGAGCACCAATGATCAGCTTAGAATGATCATTTGAACTGACCAATCAACTTGACATGTCACTAAATCGTCTGTAACTTTTGATTTAGAGCTCAGAATGACATGAATCCAACGCCCACGTTATGCTAGCTCAATTTTCTATACTATGACAAAATTTCAGACTCAAATAGATACGACAAAGCCTCCAAGTAAACCAATCTATCCAAACTGTGATGCCATGCATTATGCTTCACTTATAAGTTTTACTCAATGAGCACCAATGATCAGCTTAGAATGATCATTTGAACTGACCAATCAACTTGACATGTCCGCACTAAATCGTCTGTAACTTTTGATTTAGAGCTCAGAATGACATGAATCCAACGCCACGCTTATGCTAGCTCAATTTTCTATACTATGACAAAATTTTTCAGACTCAAATAGATATGACAAAGCCTCCAAGTAAACCAATCTATCCTAAACTGTGATGCCATGCATTATGCTTCACTTATAGCTTTTACTCAATGAGCACCAATGATCAGCTTAGAATGATCATTTGAACTGTCCAATCAACTTGATATGTCCGCACTAAATCGCTCGTAACTTTTGATTTAGAGCTCAGAATGACATGAATCCAACGCCAATGCTATGCTAGCTCAATTTTCTATATTGTGACAAAATTTCAGACTCAAATAGATACAAAGCCTCCAAGTAAACCAATCTATCCAAAACTGCTGATGCCATGCATTATGCTTCACTTATAAGCCTTTTACTCAATGAGCACCAATGATCAGCTTAGAATGATCATTTGAACTGACCAATCAACCTTGACTTGTCCTCATTAAATCGTCTGTAACTTTTGATTTAGAGCTCAAAATAACATGAATCCAATGCCCACGTTATGATAGCTCAATTTTCTATATTGTCACAAAATTTCAGACTCAATTAGATATGACAAAGCCTCCAAGTAAACCCATCTATCCAACACTGCGTGATGCCATGCATGCTTCACTTATAAGTCGTTACTCAATAAGCACCAGTGATCAGCTTAGAATGATCATTTGAACTGTCCAATCAACTTGACATGTCCGCACTAAATCGTATGTAACTTTTGATTTAGTGCTCAGAATGACATGAATCCAACGCCCACGTTATGCTAGCTCAATTTTCTATATTGTGACAAAATTTCAGACTCAAATAGATACGACAAAGCCTCCAAGTAAAACACTTTTTCCAAAACTGTGTGATGCCATGCATTATACTTCACTTATAAGCCTTTACTCAATAAGAACCAATGATCAGCTTAGAATGATCGTTTGAACTGACCAATAACCTTGACATGTCCGCACTAAATCGTCCATAACTTTTGATTTAGACCTCACAATGACATGAATCCAACGCCCACATTATGCTAGCTGAATTTTCTATATTGTGACAAAATTTCATACTCAAATAGATACGACAAAACCTCCAAGTAAACCAATCTATCCAAAACTGGGTGATGCCATGCGTTATGCTTAACTTATAAGCTGTTACTCAATAAGCACCAATGAACGGCATAGAATGATCATTTGAACTGGTCAATAACCTTGACATGTCCACACTAAATCGTCTGTAACTTTTGCTTTAGTGCTCAAAATGACATGAATCCAACGCCCACATTATGCTAGCGCAATTTTCAATATTGTGACAAAATTTCAGACTCAAATAGATACGACAAAACCTCCAAGTCACACAATCTATCCAGAACAGTGTCATGCCATGCATTATGCTTCATTTATAATCTGTTACTCAATAAGCACCAATGATCAGCTTAAAATGATCATTTGAACTGACCAATCAACTTGACTTGTCCTCATTAAATCGTCTGTAACTTTTGATTTAGAGCTCAAAATGACATGAATCCAATGCCCACGTTATGATAGCTCAATTTTCTATATTGTCACAAAATTTCAGACTCAATTAGATATGACAAAGCCTCAAGTAAACCCATCTATCCAAACCTGCGTGATGCCATGCATTATGCTACACTTATAAGTCGTTACTCAATAAGCACCATTGATCAGCTTAGAATGATCATTTGAACTGTCCAATTAACTTGACATGTCCGCACTAAATCGTATGTAACTTTTGATTTCGTGCTGAGAATGACATGAATTAACCGCCCACGTTATGCTAGCTCAATTTTCTATATTGTGACAAAATTTCAGACTCAAATAGGTACGACAAAGCCTCCAAGTAAACCACTTTTTCCAAAACTGTGTGATGCCATGCATTATACTTCACTTATAAGCCTTTACTCAATAAGAACCAATGATCAGCTTAGAATGATCGTTTGAACTGACCAATAACCTTGACATGTCCGCACTAAATCGTCCGTAACTTTTGATTTAGACCTCACAATGACATGAATCCAACGCCCACATTATGGTATCTCAATTTTTTTATACTACGAAAAAATTTCTGTCTCAAATATATACGACAAAGCCTCCAAGAAATCCAATCATTCCCAACCTGCGTGATGCCATGCATTATGCTTCACATTTAAGGCTTTACTCAATAAGCACAAATGAATATCTTAGAATGATCATTTGAACTGACCAATAACCTTGACATGACCACATTAAACCGTCCGTAGCTTTTGATTTAGTGCTCAGAATGACATGAATCCAACGACCATATTTTGCTAGCTCAATGTTTTATATTGTGACAAAATTTCAGACTCAAATAGATACGAAAAAGCCTCCAAGTAAATCAATCTATCCAAAACTGCGTGATGCCATGCATTATGCTTCATTTATAATCTCTTACTCAATAAGCACCCATGATCAGCATAGAATGATCATTTGAACTGACCAATCAACTTGACTTGTCCTCATTAAATCGGCTGTAAATTTTGATTTAGAGCTCACAATGACATGAATCCAATGCCCACGTTATGATAGCTCAATTTTCTATATTGTCACAAAATTTGAGACTCAATTAGATATGACAAAGCCTCCAAGTAAACCCATCTATCCAACACTGCGTGATGCCATGCATTATGCTTCACTTATAAGTCGTTACTCAATAAGCACCAGTGATCAGCTTAGAATGATCATTTGAACTGTCCAATCAACTTGACATGTCCGCATTAAATCGTCTGTAACTTTGATTTAGTGCTCAGAATGACATGAATCCAACGCCCACGTTATTGTAGCTCAATTTTCTATATTGTGACAAAATTTCAGACTCAAATAGATACGAAAAAGCGTCCAAGTAAACAACTTTATCCAAAACTGTGTAATGCCATGCATTATGCTTAACTTATAAGACGTTACTCAATAAGCACCAATGATCAGCTTAGAATGATCATTTGAACTGACCAATCAACTTGACATGTCCGCACTAAATCTTCTGTAACTTTTGCTTTAGTGCTCAAAATGACATGAATCCAACGCCCACGTTACACTAGCTCAATTTTCTATACTATGACAATTTTTCAGACTCAAATAGATACGACAAAACCTCCAAGTAACACAATCTATCCAGAACAGTGTCATGCCATGCATTATGCTTCACTTATAATCTGTTACTCAATAAGCACCAATGATCAGCTTAAAATGATCATTTGAACTGACCAATCAACTTGACAATGTCACACTAAATCGTCTGTAACTTTTGATTCAGAGCTCAGAATTACATGAATCCAACGCCCACGTTATGCTAGCTCAATTTTCTGTACTATGACAATTTTTCGGACTCAAATAGATAAGACAAAGCCTCCAAGTGATCCGATCTATCCGAAACTGAGAGTTGCCAGGCATTATGCTTCACTTATAAGCCTTTACTCAATAAGAACCAATGATCAGCTTAGAATGATCGTTTGAACTGACCAATAACCTTGACATGTCCGCACTAAATTGTCCGTCACTTTTGATTTATACCTCACAATGACATGAATCCAACGCCCACATTATGGTATCTCAATTTTTTATATTACGAAAATTTTTTTGACTCAAATATATACAACAAAGCCTCCAAGAAATCCAATCATTCCCAACCTGCGTGATGCCATGCATTATGCTTCACATATAAGGCTTTACTCAATGAGCACCAATGAATAGCTTAGAATGATCATTTGAACTTACCAATCAACTTGACATGACCACATTAAACTGTCCGTAACTTTTGATTTAGTGCTCAGAATGACATGAATCCAACGACCACATTATGCTAGCTCAATGTTTTATATTGTGACAAAATTTCAGACTCAAATAGATACGAAAAAGCCTCCAAGTAAACCAATCTATCCAAAACTGCGTGATGCCATGCATTAGGCTTCACTTCTAAGCATTTATTCAATAAGCACCAATGATCAGCTTAGAATGATCATTTGAACTGACCAATCAACTTGACTTGTCCTCATTAAATCGTCTGTAACTTTTGATTTAGAGCTCAAAATGACATGAGTCCAATGCTCACATTATGATAGCTCAATTTTCTATATTGTCACAAAATTTCAGACTCAATTAGATATGACAAAGCCTCAAGTAAACCCATCTATCCAAAACAGCGTGATGCTATGCATTATGCTTCACTTATAAGCAGTTATTCAATAAGCACCAATGATCAGCTTAGAATGATCATTTGAACTGACCAATCAACTTGACTTGTCCTCATTAAATCGTATGTAACTTTTTATTTAGAGCTCAAAATGACATGAATCCAATGCCCACGTTATGATAGCTCAATTTTCTATATTGTCACAAAATTTCAGACTCAATTAGATATGACAAAGCCTCAAGTAAACCCATCTATCCAAAACTGCGTGATGCTATGCATTATGCTTCACTTATAAGCAGTTATTCAATAAGCACCCATGATCAGCTTAGAATGATCATTTGAACTGACCAATCAACTTGACTTGTCCTCATTAAATCGTCTGTAACTTTTGATTTAGAGCTCAAAATGACATGAATCCAATGCCCACATTATGATAGCTCAATTTTCTATATTGTCAAAAAATTTCAGACTCAAATAGATACGAAAAAGCCTCCAAGTAAATCAATCTATCCAAAACTGCGTGATGCCATGAATTATGCTTCATTTATAATCTGTTACTCAATAAGCACCCATGATCAGCATAGAATGATCATTTGAACTGACCAATCAACTTGACATGTCCGCACTAAATCGTATGTAACTTTTGATTTAGTGCTCAGAATGACATGAATCAACCGCCCACGTTATGCTAGCTCAATTTTCTATATTGTCACAAAAATTTCAGACTCAAATAGATACGACAAAGCCTCCAAGTAAACCACTTTTTCCAAAACTGTGTGATGCCATGCATTATACTTCACTTATAAGCCTTTACTCAATAAGAACCAATGATCAGCTTAGAATGATCATTGGAGCTAACCAATAACCTTGACATGTCCGCACTAAATCGTCCGTAACTTTTGATTTAGACCTCACAATGACATGAATCCAACGCCCACGTTATGGTATCTCAATTTTTATACTACGAAAAAATTTCTGACTCAAATATATACGACAAAGCCTCCAAGAAATTCAATCATTCCCAAACTGCGTGATGCCATGCATTATGCTTCACATATAAGGCTTTACTCAATGAGCACTAATGAATAGCTTAGAATGATCATTTGAACTGACCAATCAACTTGACATGACCACATTAAACCATCCGTAACTTTTGATTTAGTGCTCAGAATGAGATGAATCCAACGACCACATTATTCTAGCTCAATGTTTTATGTTGTGACAACATTTCAGACTCAAATAGATACGAAAAAGCCTCCAAGTAAATCAATCTATCCAAAATTGCGTGATGCCATGCATTAGGCTTCACTTCTAAGCATTTATTCAATAAGCACCAATGATCAGCTTAGAATGATCATTTGAACTGACCAATCAACTTGACATGTCGGCACTAAATCATCCGTAACTTTTGATTTAGTGCTCAGAATGACATGAACCAAATGCCCACCTTATGCTAGCTCAATTTTCTATATTGTGACAAACTTTCCGACTCAAATAGATATGACAAAGCCTTCAAGTAAACCAATCTATCCAAAACTGCATGTTGCCATGCATTATGCTCACTTATACGCCGTTACTTAATAAGCACCAATGAACAGCTTGGAATGTCATTTGAACTGTCCAATCAACTTGACAAGTCCGCACTAAATCACCTGTAACTTTTGATTTAGAGCTCAGAATGACATGAATCCAACGCCCACGTTATGCTAGCTCAATTTTCTATATTATGACAAAATTTTAGACTCAAATAGATACGACAAAGCCTCCATGTAAACCAATCTATCCAAAACTGCGTGATGCCATGCATTATGCTTAACTTATAAGCTGTTACTCAATAAGCACCAATGAACGGCATAGAATGATCATTTGAACTGACCAATAACCTTGACATGTCCACTCTAAATCGTCTATAACTTTTGCTTTAGTGCTCAAAATGACATGAATCCAACGCCCACATTATGCTAGCGCAATTTTCAATATTGTGACAAAATTTCAGACTCAAATAGATACGACAAAACCTCCAAGTCACACAATCTATCCAGAACAATGTCATGCCATGCATTATGCTTCATTTATAATCTGAGTTATCCAATCTATCCCAAACTGCATGATGCCATGCATTATGCTAAGCTTATAAGCCTTTATTCAATGAGCACCAATGATCATATCACAATGATCACTTGAACTGTCCAATCAACTTGACTTGTACGCACTAAATCATACGTAACTTTTGATTTAGATCTCAAAATGACTTAATCCAATGCCCACATTATGCTAGCTCAATATTCTATATTGTGACCAAATTTCAGACTCAAATAGATTTGACAAAGCCTCCAGGTAATCCAATAAATCCCAAACTTCGTGATTCCATGCATTATGCTTCACTTATAAGCGATTACTCAATCAGCACCATTGATCAGCTCAGAATGATCATTTTAACTAACTAATCAACTTGACATGTCCGCACTAAATCATCTGTAACTTTTGATTTAGAGCTCAGAATGACATGAATCCAACTCTCACGTTATGCTAGCTTAATTTTCTATACCGTGAAAATTTTCAAACTCAAATAGATACAACAAAGCCTACAAGTAGTACAATCTATCCCAAACTGCGAAATGCCATGCATTATGCTTCACATTTATCCTTTCCTCAATGAACACAAACGATCAGCTTAGAATGATCATTTGAAATGACCTGTCCAATCTATCACAAACTGCGTGATGCCATGCATTATACTTCACTTATAAGCCTTTACTCAATGATTAGCTCAGAATGATCATTTGAACTGACCAATCAACTTGACATGTCCGCATTAAATCGTGTGTAACTTTTGATTTAGACCTCAGAATGACGTGAATACAATGACCACGTTATGCTAGTTCAATTTTCTATATTGTGACAAAATTTCATACTCAAATAGGTACGACAAAGCCTCCAAGTAATCCAATCTATAATAAACTGCGTGATGTCATGCATTATGCTTTACTTTTAAGCCCTTACTCAATGAGCATCAATGATCATCTTAGAATGATCATTTTTGAACTGACCAATCAACTTGACATGTCCACTAAATCGTCCGTAACTTTTGATTTAGAGCTCAAAATGACATGAATCCAATGCCCACGTCATTCTAGCTAAAGTTTCTATATTACGACCAAATTTTAGACTCAAATAGTTACGACAAAGCCTGCAAGTAATCCGATCTATCCCAAACTGCGTGTTGCATGCATTATGCTTCTTTTATAAGCATTTACTCAATGCGCACCAATGATCAACTTAGAATGATCATTTGAACTGACCAATCAACTTGACATGTCCGCACTAAATTGTCCGCAACTTTTGATTTAGAGCTAAGAATGACATAAATCCAATACCCACATAATGCTAATTCAATGACATTTTCTATATTGTGATAAAATTTCAGTCTCAAATAGATTCGACAAAGCCTCCAAGTAATCCAATCTATCCCGAACTGCGTGATGCCATATCTTATGCTTCACTTACAAACCTTTACTCAATGAGCACCAATGATCAGCAGAGAATTTTCATTTGAACTAACCAATCAACTTGTAATTTCCACACTAAATCGTCTGTAAGTTTTTATTCAGAGCTTGGAATTAACTGAATCCAATGCCCACGTTATGGTAGCTCAATTTTCTATACAATCACAAATTTTCAGACGCAAATAGATATAAGAAAGCCTCCAAGTAATCCAATCTATCCCAAACTGCATGATGCCATATCTTATGCTTCACTTATAAGCCTTTACTCAATGGGCACCAATGATCAGCTTAGAATGATCATTTGAACTGACGAATCAACTTGACATATTCGCAATAAATAGTCCGTAACTTTTCGTTTAGAGCTTCGAATGACATGAATCCAATGCGCCCGTTATGGTAGCTCAAGTTTCTATACTGTGACAAAATTTCGGACTCAAATAGATACGACAAAGCATCAAAGTAATCCACTCTATCCTAAACTGCATGATGCCATGCATTATGCTTCACTTAAAGGCCTTTACTCAATAAGCACCAATGATCAGCTTAGAATGACCATTTGAACTGACCAATCAACTTGACATGTCCGCAATAAATCGTCCGTATCTTTTTGTTTAAAGCTTGGAATGACATGAATCCAACACCCACGTTATGCTAGCTCAATTTTCTATACAATGAAAAAATTTCAGAGTCAAATCGATACGAAAAAGCCTTCAAGTAATCCAATCTATCCCAAATTATGTGATGTCATGCATTATGCCTCACTTATAAACCTTTACTCAACGAGCACCAATAATCAGCTTAGAATGATCATTTGAACTGACCAATCATCTTGACATGTCCGCAATAAATCGTACGTAACTTTTCATTTGGAGTTTGGAATGACATGAATCCAACACCCACGTTATGCTAGCTCAATTTTCTATACTATTACAAAATTTCAGACTCAAATCGATACGACAAAGCCTCCAAGTAATCCAATCTATCCCAAACTACGTGATGCCATGCATTATGTTTCACTTAAAAGCCTTTACTCAATGAGCACCAATGATCAGCTTAGAATGATCATTTGAACTGACCAATCAACTTGACATGTCCGCACTAAATCGTCTGTAACTTCTGATTTAAAGCTCATAATGACATGAATCCAACACCCACGTTATGATAGCTCAATTTTCTATACTATGACAAGTTTTCAGACCCAAATTGATACGACAAAGCCTCCAAGTAAACCAATCTATCCAAAACTGCTGAATGCCATGCATTATGCTTAACTTATAAGCCGTTACTCAATAAGCACCAATGATCAGCATAAAATGATCATTTAAGCTGACCAATAACCTTGACATATCGTCACTAAATCGTCCATATTTTTTTATTTAGTGCTCAGAATAACATGAACCCAACGCCCACATTATGCTAGCTCGATTTTTTATATTGTGACAAAATTTCAGACTCAAATAGATATGAAAAAGCCTCCATGTAAACCGATTTATCCCAAACTGTGTGATGCCATGCATTATGCTTCACTTATAAGCCTTTACTCAATGAGCACCAAGAATCAGCTTAAAATGATCAGTTGAACTGGCCAATCAACATGACATTTACGCACAAAATCGTCCATAACTTTTGATTTAGAGTTTAGAATGAGATGAATCCAATGCCCACGTTATGCTAGCTCAATTTTCTATACAATAACAAATTTTTAAACTCAAATAGATACCATAAATCCTCCAAGTAATCCAATCTATCCCAAAATGAGTGATGCCATGCATTATGCTTCACTTATTAGCCATTACTCAATGAGCACCAATGATCAGCTTAGAATGATCATTTGAACTAACCAATCAACAAGACATGTCTGCCATAAATCATCTGTAACTTTTGATTTAGGGCTTAGAATGACATGAATCCAACGTCCACGTTATGCTAGCTCAATTTTCTTTACAATGAAAATTTTCCAAACTCAAATAGATACGACAAGGCCTCCAAGTAATCCAATTTATCCCAAACTGCGAGTTGTCATGCATTAGGATTTACTTATAAGACTTTACTCAATGAGCACTAATGACCAGCTTATAATGATCAGTTGAACTGGCCAATCAACTTGACATGTCTGCACTATTTCATCCGTAACTTTTCATTTAGAGCTCAGAATGACATTAATCAAACGCCCACGTTATGGTAGCTAAGTTTTCTATACTATTACAAAATTTCAGACTCAAATAGATACGACAAAGCCTCGAAGTAATCCAATCTATCCCAAACTGAGTGATGCCATGCATTATGCTTCACTTATAAGCCTTTACTCAATGAGCACCGATGATCAGCTTAGAATGATCATTTGAACTGACCAATAAACTTGACATGTCCACACTAAATCATTCGTTTCTTATTTAGAACTCCTAATGACATGAATTCAATGCTCACGTCATGCTAGCTCAATTTTCTATACAATGACAAATTTTCAGACTTAAATAGATTCGACATAGCCTCCAAGTAATCCAATTTATCCCAAACTGCTTGATGTCATGCATTAAGCTTCACTTATAAGACTTTACTCAATGAGCACTAATGATCACCTTATATTGATCAGTTGAACTGGCCAATCAACTTGACATTTACGCACTAAATCATCCGTAACTTTTGATTTAGAGCTCAAAATGACATGAATCCGATGCCCACGTAATGCTAGCTCAATATTCTACACAATCACAAATTTTAAATCTGAAATGGATACGACAAAGCCTCCAACTAATCCTATTTATCCCATACTGCGTGATGCCATGCATTATGCTTCACTTATAAGCCATTACTCAATGAGCACCAATGATCAGCTTAGAATGATCATTTGAACTGACCAATCAACAAGACATGTCCGCCATAAATCGTCTGTAACTTTTGATTTAGGGCTTAGAATGACATGAATACAACGCCCACGTTATGCTAGCTCAATTTTTTTTACAATAACAAATTTTCAAACTCAAATAGATACGACAAAGCCTCCAAGTAATCCAATTTATCTCAAACTGCGACTTGTCATGCATTAAGACTTACTTATAAGACTTTACTCAATGAGCACTAATGATCAGCTTATAATGATCAGTTGAACTGGCCAATCAACTTGACATGTCTGCACTAAATCATCTGTAACTTTTC